>JAADVE010000048.1:0-43847 GCA_023334595.1 Pythium utonaiense | reverse complement strand
GGTTCCAGACGATCAAGTCCAGGAGTGCTCCTCGTGTCACGCTGTCTTCCGCGTGGCAATGCGGAAGCACCACTGCCGCCACTGCGGACGCATCATCTGCTACAACTGCTCGAGCAACAAGATCGCAATCCCCAAGTTCCAATTGCTCAAGCCGGCTCGCGTGTGCGATACGTGCTACGACGTGCTTTCCTTTCGGCGGCTTCTCTGATCAGAAGAAAGCAGCGAGATCAACCTGCCAACGGCAAGCGCATGATGCGATCGTCTACTCTGGAGAGATCAGGACCTGCACATGCGGGCGCTCTTCATTCTTCCAGGACCATTCACATCCGTAGCTAAGAGCATAACACCCTCATGAATCATAGAAACAACAGCGTTTCGCCTGTGGTGCAGCATCACGCCCAGAAGTTCAGATCTTCGCGCCGTCGACACGAATGCCCATGTCTCCGTCCGCGTGCGTGGAGCCTTTCATGACCAGCTCCCAATCTTAGGTGTCCATTTTCAGCCAATCACAGGCGTCCCGTATGGTTCTTGCCGTTGGGAATACGCTCAGCAAGTTCTGGTCCCGCTGCAACAGGTCGGATACGGGACGGCTCAGACGTCCTTTGATTGGCTGAAACGCCACCCCATCAAGCATTCATTGGCTATAATTCAAATCGTTGGCGAACTGGGTGGGGATTTTCGTTTGTGTTGGCGTCCGTCTGTCGTTGTGTCGTTCCGCGTGAGTCGGTCTGTGCGGAAAATGCGAAGTGACTCTGATCCGGACGCCACGCACGAGCAGCTCCGCGCCTTCATTCCCCGCCCCACGCGCACGTACACGCGCCGACCTTCGCCGCGTTCTTCCTCCTGGCTTCGATGAGCACGTACGGCGGCTCCACGCGCAGCAACAGCAGTGGCAGCGCGCGCCCCAAGCGCTTCTCGACCGGCACCATCCAGACGCCTCCGCCTCCGCCGACCTCACAAGGAAGCGCCATTTCCATGACGCCAGCGCCCTCCTCTGCGTACGGGCAAGAGAACGTGCGCCCCCGCAACACGAACGTGGCGCGAGACGCGCCGCGCAGCCACGGTGGCTACGCATCCAGCGACAAGCCCATGGGCACGGTCACGAAAGCCCAGCAGCACCCGTCGTCGTCGTCCGGCGGCACGCGGCAGGCGAGACCCTCCACGCAGAAGGAGTCCGTGATGGCGCGCAATCGCCAAGTGCGCGCGCCTGCCGCGTTTGATACCGAAGACGCCGTGACCGTGAACGTGAGCATCGTCGGCACCAAGTTCCGGTGTCTCGTCGAGAAGGAGTGGCCGTGCGAATCGCTCGTGGCTTCTGCTATTGCCGAGTACCATATCGCGTATCCGACTTGTGAAGTGCCTGACTGTTCGCTCATCTTCCACGCTGGTCGTAAGGAAGTGCTACCGCCACGAGACCCAGTGGGCAAGTGGTGTCGCGACGGGGATGAGATCGAGCTCGGCCTCAAGGAGAGAGCAGCACCCACTGCAGAGCAACCGCCTATGGAGGACAGCCTCCAGTTCAACACCTACGACTTCACGGTCATGTTCCACCGCCTTCCTCTTGGCTTCACAATGAAGCAGGAGATGGATGCGACGGTTGTCGCCGCCATCTACCCCAAGTCGCCAGCCACACACTACGCACGCCTGGTCCCAGGCACGGTCGTCGTCAAGATTGGCGACACGCCGCTCGAGTTCCTCGGTCTTCGCCAGGTCCACGACATCATGCGCTCGTGTAAGTTGCCGCTGCCGATCAGATTCAGAGGTTGGAAGAAACCAGTCGCGCGACGAGCGTCGTTCGGTGGTCTGTCCGAGTCAGGTGTTGCCTCACCCCGCGCAGGCTTAGTGGTCCCACCAGCACCAGCATCAGAGCCACACGCTACGATGGCACAGCGACGGAAATCCGTGCCAACGCGTTCTCCATCGGAGTTGAGCGACACGGCGAGCAATAGCGGCTCCACCCGAGCAAGAGCAAACACGGAACAGTCAGCAGCAGCCGCGGCTGGAATGCCAACTCTCTTCGCTAGTGCTAGCGAGATGCCGGCGCAAAGCCCCTACTCACAGTCCAAGCAGAAACTGAGCAGCGAACGGAAGAAGACAAATGCGTCGTCTCCGTACCCTGAACATCGCGAGCGTCGAACCGCGAGGAGTGCGAGAGGCTCACCAGTAGGTGACCTCGCAGTTCCTCTCGCTGATCAGCTTGACGCTATCAGCAACCAAGGCGGTTCGCCCGATGCTTCTCCAACCTCTGTGGCGGACCTTAAGCTGAAGCAGAAGGAGTATCACTTACATGGAGCTCCGTTGAATGCAGTGGAAAGCGTGGTGGGTAAGCTCGCATCGACCACGATCGGTGAACCTACTCACGAAGCCGCGCGCACATCGCGTCACTGCGATACCGACTCAAACCAGAATGAAGATGAATCTGAAGAGATGCTTATGGAGCACATCAAGATCCTGCAAGCAGAGCTGACGAAAAAGCAGGAAGAAGCCAGGCACCTAGCGAGCCAGTTGGAGAAGTACCACGCGAGACTGAGCTCGGTCCAGCAGAAGCGAGGGAAACGTGAGAAGCGGCCTTCTATCAATGCGAGCGCGACGGAGAAATCCAGTCCTCCTAAGCGAGCTCAGACGCCAAAATTGACGCTCACACCTGAGGTTCTTGAGGCAATGGACACCAAGTCGGGCTTGCCGCGAAAGAGCCAGTATGCGGGTTCGAATGCTTCATCTGTGTCGGGTTACTCTAATTATTCGAGCAGATCAGCAATCGCGAAGCGCCACTCGCACCACCAGCTCGCTCGAGTCGTTGGGAAGACAGGGGATAGCCGTGGAGATGGTTCGGTCTCTTCGTTCACTTCAGCGAACCGCCGTGAGCGTTCGGGCAGTATCAGTTTCGGGGACGGTCTTAAGTCTCCTCGCCACCAAGCTGCCAACAACGTGGGTAACCGGTACAACTTCATGCCAGCCAAATACGGACAAGGCGACCACCAGTACGAGCCACCGTCGTCTTTTTCCACGAAGGGTGGTCTCATCTCCCGCGCCAAAATCACGCGCGACTCGTACATCAAGATCGCTGATACCCCCGGTGTTGGAGCGTACGATGTGAAGCTCCCGCAAGACAAAGTCCGTGGCGGTGAGATTGGTGACTCGGATCGCGCACTTCCATGGCCGTGACGTTGTCAGCCTCGACCACCGAAGTGAGCGAACTACCGAAGCATCCAAACTGAATATACTTGTGAATAGAACGCCAGACGCATTACCCCCACGCATCTTCCATCTCCTGTGTCAGCAATGCCCCGTGACTTCCAACCGCGTGTAGTCGTCGAGCAGTGGCTGCTCCATGCTCTTCTCTTTCAGAGATGGTTTCGCTACGACACGAAAAGGAGCATGGCGTCAAGCGAAAGATCTCAAGGTCGCGGGAGTGCATCTACACTGTAGTCGTACCAATAGGAGGCTTGGGGTCATACCAGCCGAGGAACTCGATGTGGAGGTAGCGACGGATTACGTACGCCGCAGCACCGCACAAAAGCGCAACGACCACGCCAGAGGACCACCGCTCGACTTCGTTCATCAGCACGTGGTGCGGCGGCATGAAAACACGCGCGTCCATGGCGTTCCAGGCGATCCTACTGTGGTTTAATGCGAATGCAGAGGGCAAAGGGAGCCTTGCGACGCGTCCTTTCCCGACAGGGAGAGGATGAGAAGTGACGAGACGTTGCTGTGACGACGACCTTTCACGGGCGCGGGTGTCATGACGGGTGGGGGGTGAGAATCTATCGGATTAAAATGGCTAATGTCTATGGGTAGATAGATGGGTACCTACCCGTACTGGTGGGATGATGGCTATTGCTACAGGGATTCTTAAATAGGGGGGGGGCTAACTAACGCGTGCGTGGAACGCAGGCAGACGTACTCATGCTGGAGGAAACTCCGCGACACTCGATGGCGAGATCTCCTGCTCTGCGGCGCCCTTGTCGCCAAAGGTCTTGACGTAGTGGGCCCACACGGCGCTGAAGCAGGGCTCGACTTGCTCGGGGGAGTAGCCTGTCAGCTCACTCAGTTCTTCTCTCCACAGAGGGCTGTTCCAGATCCATAGAAGTTGTGTCAGAGTCAAAGTGCTATTGGTAACCAGCATGAGATGGTGCGAGCCACGTACGTCATGCCGAGGGCTTTTCTGGACGCTGCGAGGATGGCGGCGGCGATGAGCGACGGTCGGTAGGCCTGGAACTGGTACTCTTGCATACACAGATCGACGAAGAAATCGGCGTATTTGCGGTAGTACTCGAGAGCCTCGTCCACGAGCTCCGTGCCCTGGATCTCGTCGTTGGAAAAGAGCACAGGCTGGGACAGGTAGAAGCGCACGAAGTGGATTGGCGTGAGGGCTGTCAGCGACCACTGCAGGCTGTGGTACACAATACGAGCGTCAGCATATCAGTACGTGAGATGTTCGGCGTCGATCCGATTGGAATATTGGCAAACGTACTTGGCGAGGGTCATGATCTCCATTTGATGGAACTCTTCAAATGAATAGCAGCGATTGCCAAACTCCCAGAACTCGGCGATCGGCGGCACTTCCTCTTCCGGACCGTGGAACTTTGCGGCGATGAGAAGACACGACAGCGCGAGCAGCTGGAAGCGGTCCTTTGGCGGCAGCTTGCCGTGTGAGAGAACGCGCTCCAAGTACGCAATCGCTGTGTGGACCGTGGTCTTGCGGATCTGCATTTCCTCGCCGACTTCCGACATCCAGTCCACGAGCACGCGCCGGTACTGCACCAGAGAGAAAAAAACGACCACATCACAGACACGTCAGCCTCCTCTGCGCGTGCATTCACAGCGTGAGGACATCCCAGCACCAAGCACACCTTGAGGTATTCGTACTTGCGCGTGAAGTCGGGTCGGTTGAGCTCTTGGCGGAGCATGCAGCGGTACACCATGTCCAGGTCCATGTCTTCCAGTGCGATACGCTACAGCACACCAAGCCATCCATCCATCCATCCATCAGCGCTGCTGTCCAGTGTCCATCGGTCGTGCGCCTGCATCAGTCGTCACTCACCGCCGAGTCGTCGGCCAGCGTGACCATGTTCTGGTCGCCCTCGCCGTAGTTGCTCGCGTCGTCGAAGCTCTCGTCGCAGTCCAGACTCATGCTGGCGTCCTGGTCGTCGTCGTACTCGTAGCCGTACGCATACTGCTGCTGGTAGTACTCGCTCATGGTGCTCGTGGTGATGCCTCGTCCGGCGTCGTGTGGAGCTGCAGCGTGGGGAGTGCGGGAGTGAGGCGGATGGGGCGGACGGGACGCAATGCTGCGCACTGGATGACCCGCCAAAGGTTTTGGCGCGCTGCTGGATTCGCCGGACCGCGGGTTTGATCGTCCGGGTTTTCTGGATCGGATCCGGATCCGGTCGGCAGAGTCCGGAAAGAACGAAATGGGGTGTGGCGGTCATCAATCAGTCGGTCCATCCAGTGATGCATGCCCTCGCTGGACTGTCGATCCCCGCCATTTCACACTTTCGGGACCACGGGTTTGGCGCGGGATTTGAGGGGGGTGGCGCCAAGTCAATCAATCACTTGCGAAAATCAGTGCTGCCCTACCCCTGACGGTTGGAGGGGTTTTGGGAAAATCCCGAATTTTATTTGAATACGCGGGACCTTTTGGCGGGAAGCACCACTGCCTTGCCGCCACGAATGGCGAAATAAACAACCTCACACATAAATTACTTCGGGAGAGAGCAAACTGTAGCCATCTGTGGCAGATCCAGGAGATCAGCATCTCATCTCCCGCATTGCTGGTCAATACACAAGCAGCAGCCTACTTGCTACGTATCTATTCTCATCAGCACGTGGACAACAGTACTAAGCTCCTACATCCTACGGCTACGTCCTATGGCATGTGCGCCTCTGGGTTGCGATCTCTCCCGCTTGGTCTAGTCATCCAACTGGGACAGCATGGCGACGCCACGAGCGACCCAGTGGCTTGGCAGCTTGTTGGTGGGTACACGAATGAAACAAATGAAGTTGGTCGAGTGGCCTGTCGTGGATAGCGTACCACGCCGCTCACTAGTCTTGTACACTGGGCACGCGTAGCTTTGGTGGGTGCTCATCTCCGTCTTCTTCACAGGGCGGAAGAGAATCACTGGACCGAGGGAGAAGAGCACCTTCGGTTCGGACTCAACTAGCGAATTCTCATTCTTGCACCACCGAGCTCCTTCCAAAAAGAGCCCTCGCACGTACACACCATCCTTGGGCTTTTGAGAGTAGTCATTGCGAGGCATGGGCTCGTGATCAAAGCCCAGTTGGTCGATGGGCAACG
The DNA here is from genome assembly GCA_023334595.1 of Pythium utonaiense. NCBI lineage: Eukaryota > Oomycota > Peronosporomycetes > Pythiales > Pythiaceae > Pythium > Pythium utonaiense. Next base: position 37,549 of record JAADVE010000048.1, on the reverse strand, counting down.
TGTACTTTCGCGCAAAGTTCTGGCTCGCGCCAGTCAAGAACGCTTGCGTAAAGAAGAAACCGGAGATCCAGAATACCACTGGAGGCTTGTCGTTTAACCACTTGCCGAAGAAGGAGATACGTTCCAGAAGATCGTTCACGTAGCTGCCCAGTGGCTTGAGCGACGGGTATGATCTGGCACCCCACATCGCCGGGATCTTACCGTAGAAGAGACTCTGCGAGACGTTCTCCAGCTCGGACGACATGACCACGAGGCCTTTTAAGGCCTTTCGCAGACTGACGAGACTGCTTCGGATGGTGGACACCAGGTTATTGAAGCGCACAAGCTCCTGGCACAGCACGGTGTTCATGGACTCGTCCCATTGGACAGGGTACCGGATCTGGGCGACTTCCATGTCGAAGTTATCGGGCAGTCGAGCCAAGATGTCGTTGGCCACCGACTCGACCATGTCTTCTTGAGACATGGCGTTGCTACTGGACGAGCCGCCAGTGCTTTGAGTGAGTAGGATGTCGGTGCACAGCTTGGTGGTTTGGTTCTGGTCCTTGGTGATCGTGGCATTGTCATGGAGCCCGAAAACTCCTGGTGGTGCCACGAGAGGAAGCCCTTCGATGAACTTGATGAACGTGTCGTGTGTGCCATCCGGGGGCAGCTTGTACTGACCGACTTCATCGAATGAATAGCTCTCATCGAACACGTCCTTGGTGTAGAAGCGGCCGAGCACACAAGCCAAAGTACGTCGGTCTTTGTCATCCGTCACACGGCCTCCGTAGTTGCATTCTCCCGTGCAGTAGTTTAGCGCGCGCAACGGAAGCTCCTCGTTCTCCTCAACAAACATCGCAAGCTGCCGGATGCTGATGCTCAAGTCGGACTCGTTAAATTCGTACTGAATGTTCCAGCCCAGAGGGCCGAATTGGCGTCGTTCACGCACGAGTGCGTGGAAGAAGCACAGCGAATACAGGAGCCGACGGAACTCGGGGCCTTTGTTCGCGACCGACTCGAGGAAGCCGCTCTCGCCGATGGGATCGGACATGTACGAGCCCAAGAGGTTCGCCCGTAGACCCTGCGGCGGCTCGTTCGTCATCTTCACTCCGTTCTGCAGCACCGCAGCAGGGAAGACGTTGGACGGATACGTCGTGCACCAGAGACGGAAGTCCTTGTGGGTGTTTTCCAACTTGATGTCCTCTGCGATCTTTTCCATTACAGGCATCCAGCTAGGAGCCAAATGACAATTCTGGAGCACAACCCACGTACCAGCTTCACGAGCACGGACGATCATCCGCTCGGCGATGGGGCCTTGGCCCTGGCCCAGCGAGATGGTCTCACACTTCTGACGAAGCGAGTCGGCGAACTTGAGTACAGAGCTCATTGGGTCTGAACCTGGCGATAAAATGAACACCAGTGGAGATGACACGTTGCTGTCTGCATACGAAAGCGCGAGGTCGAAGGGCGGCGGCTTCACGAACTTCTCGCCCATCTCTTGGACAAGGAAGAGCTGCACACCCACGACGAGCAAGTCCGGACGGATGCAACGCAGTCCCAGGAGCCTTCGGAAGGGGTTCACTGTGCCCATGAGCCCTGGGAATGGTAGCGTATGACCTGTTGGGTTGTCGTACACCGCCTTCCACTGGTCCGTGTGGTTTAAAAACTCCTCGAGGATGCCCTGGAATGCTGGTAATGCACTCAATCGTGAGAACTCAGCCCACTGCTTGTCGCTAAGCCATAACTTGGCTGGGTTTGGCGGTGGATCCGTCAGCGCGACGCCTCCTGTTAGTAGGAAATACCATTCAGCACTGTCGATTTCGTCCTTGCCCTGCTTGATGGAAATGCATAGCAAGAACGAGAACATGAGCTTGTCCTTCTCCAGCAACGAGCGACAAATGTTGCGGTAGAGCGAGTATGTGAAGTGCTCGTCAAGGTTCTTGAGACGCTGTGTGATGTCCGGTGAGCGGTCGCTTTGCTGGATGCTCATGATAAACAGGTTGATGAACCACGAGAGCGAGTACTGATACACGGGCTCGATATTCGCGAGCTGGTCGATACAGAAAAACAGCACTTGACTCGAGTAAGCGACGGGCTGGTAGCCTTCACGCACATTGTCGATCTCCTTCTCCGTCTTCTCTGCGATGACCTGCTCCTTCTTGATGTCATCAGCGACGATCTTACTTTGGTTCATCGTGTTGATGGCACTTTCATCTTCCAGGATGTTGCCTTCCGAGGACGAGAGAATGTTCAGGATCTTGTCTTCGATCTCCTTCAGCAACGCCTTGTTCTTGGCGTTCTGGACGATCAGTTTATTCTTTTGCTCTTCAAGATCTGGTCGCTCCTGAGCCACAACGATACCCAGAAGTTGGTCTTCCAAGCCGCGAGGCGTGATCATGAAGTTGAGCAGCGTCACTTTGACCGAAACCTCGGGCAGGTAGTGCGGGTTGCGGTATTTGGTCGTGATGTAGAAGCGGAAGTTCTCCGAATACTCGACGGTCGAGTCGCCCAATCGAATACACGTCACACCGCCCTGCTTGAATGTCTGCTTGAGCAGTAGCGGCTCCAGCGATGGGTCCAGCTCCTCGCCAACATTCTCCAGCAGCACAGGCGTGCCGAACTGCACACAGTTCTCTAAAGTGCGCATGTAGTCACCGTCCGTCAGCTTGATCACCACGAGCTTCCTCTGCAGCTCCATGTTACGGATCCACTTATTTGCTTGGCCCTGCGGATCGATCATCAGCGGCCACCGTCGAGAGTTGAAGACGATAATACCGTTGTCAATGGAGAAGGCATCTGTCGGCAGGCCGTCGATGTTCCACTTGCGGACTTGCACGGGATCCCCTAGCGTGCCGTTGAGAGAGGGAAGATCACTGCACGGGATACCGAGCTTCTTGCAGCGTTGGACCCAGTCATTCACGGCTTCCTGTCGGAAGACAGAGGTGAATGGACCCAAGTACGCCACGACACCTGCCGCAATGAGCACGTCGCCCGTAAGGCGACTATATTGGGTCGCCAAGTCAGCCGCGAACTCTGTCCATCGCGTCTTCTCACCGCCCAAACTCTCAATCAATGTTGACGCCCGGACCAGTTTCTTCCCCGTGAGATCGACTTGGTACTCCAGGTTCTGTTTCTGCTTTGTCGCTGAATCAAACTGGCGCTGCAGGTCCGCTAGGCCGTCTTCGACCTCCTTGAGCTGCGCCAATTTCTCATTCAGCTTGCCCATGGTCTCCTCCAACGCTTGCTCAGCAATCCGCAGCGCCTCGCGCTTGGGTGCGACGACCTTGGAGACGTTGTCGTACAGCGCCATGGCGTGGACCCACTTACAAAGACCAGCGGCAGCCTTTGAGGCCTTCTCTGCCTTCTCCGGACTAAAGTTTTCGTTGGCAATGTACGTCGCGACCACGACTTTCATGATCTTGGGGTCGATATTGTCCTTGTCGAACTTCTTCAGCGTCGTGATGAACACCGGATCGCTGAGCATCTTCTGCGACGGCCCCCAATAGTCCATGATACGTTTCGACGGGTCAGCTGGGTCTGGGATACGTGCTGGCTTGATGCCCAGCATCACGCACACGCCCTCACACACGAGTTTGACGCCTGCAGGTGGGTTTGCCATGGCCTTGACTTCGTTGATCTCGGACGGTTTGATCGTATCCAGAGCCTTCAGCGCTTCCTCCAGCGCTGGCACAGCCTCCGCCAAGTCGGCTTCCACGCTGGCCTTCTGCTGCTCACACACAGCCTTGGAGGCGTCAGCCACAGCCACATCCGCCTGGACTTCGGTTCGTGTCTTCTCCACCGCCGGTAGCTTCGACTTAATCTCCTCCATCAAGATGTCCGTGTCCTTCTTCGATTGATCGAGCACCGGCTGCAGGTTTTCCAGCTCCACACGCATGACGGACACGTTCTGCTCCGCAAACTGGAGTTTATCCAGTCCCACCAGGTACCGATTCCGGGCTCCTCGCACGGCATCACGACGCCTTGCGAGAAAGCTCTTGAACGCGACGATGAGCTCAAGATACGACGTTGGCGTCACGTAGTTCTGGCGTCGTAGTTGCTTCAGGAACCGCGACGAGTGGTCCATTACGCTGATGTGAAAGTACTGGCACGTGTCCACAATCGCGGTTCGCACGGCCTGCGAGTCCATCTCCACATCCGCCAGGAACTTTTCTGCCACAGCCACCAGAGCATCGGCAGGCCACGCCGTGAACCAGTCGATCGTACAGCAGTTGATCAGTGACGGGAACTTCCGCAGGCGATCACGGAACGCGTCGCCGATGGGCGAGCAGGCCAGTACGATGTGTAAATTGGATCGCACACGCTGGATGAAAAACGCGTACAGCTGCGCAGGCGTCATGTTGTCACCCACAGCCTTGCCGAACTTCTCTTTCACGTGCGGTCGCACAGCTTCGCAGATGCCCACGCGCTCGTCGTACGGGAAGAGGTTGGGGATTTCGCCCGAGTTGAGCATGTTGTTGATGTCCTCGACGAACCCATCGTACTTGATCTGGGTATCGCTGAACAGGAAGACCAGCGGCCTGGCGCCCGTGCCGGCAAGCCGCAACACATCCTTCATGTCCTCTCTCCACTCGTTCATCGTGTAATTCTTGGAGATTTCAATCTGCTTGATCTCGTAGTCCACGATGAACGTTGCTAGTCGAGTTAGCGACTGACGGCCACTGCCACCTACGCCAACGAGCAACGCGTTGCCGCCAGGCATGTTGAGCACACGGATGATACGCGACAAGTGCTCGATGGCGAACAGGAACATGACCAGATTCATGGGCTTGCGACTGATGCCGTTGTATTCGGTGAGGTAGCCGTCCAGGCACGCAATGAGCTGCTTGATACCGTCGAATTCTCCATCCAGCCTCACATCCACTTCCTTGTAGAGTCGTGGCGACGCGTCCGGATCCATATAGTCACCGAAGAACAGGTTTCGCATGTCGGGGGCCTGCACGGGACCGTCTCGCCCACGCTTGAGAGACGCAAAGACCTTGTCGAAGTTGCTGGCAAAGTGCTTGATGACCATCTTCTTCTGGACGTCGTTGAACCAATCGCGATCGTCGTCGTCCACGAGACGATCACCGATCACACGTAGTGACTCATGGACCCACAGTTTGACCAGCGAGTTGGCTGTGAACTGGTCGCTAGCAGAGACCAGCATGATACCCTGCACGATACGCGAGAAGTCCCGCAAGTTGAACGTGTAGTGGGACTTCTTCGGCGTCGGCAGCAGCGATAGCATGGACATTTGGTACGTTTCCAGAGTCGCTGACACCACCGCCTCGGCCAGTCGCTTGACTTCAGGAAGAAACGGACTCGACGTAAAGTAGCTCGTGAGAATCGTCGTAAAAATCCGCGTGAGCGTCGTGTCGTCAAACTCTGAAAAGCAGAGCAAGTTGAAGTGGCGAAGCAGTCGAGGTGTCACGTGGTTACGGCCGCCGCCCGGTGGACCCATCGCTGCAAGGACGATCGTGTCGATTATCTTGCGCCACGTCATATCCTTGAGGTCGTAGTAGCCGTCGGAATCCACGAGCTGTCGGATCAATTCGATCGGTGGCTGCGCTCCGTAGGTCTCCACTAGTGGCATGTTCAGGTCATCGACAAACACCAACGCATCCTTGCCGACGGGGGGCCCGAAGACGCCCTTGCGGCGCTTGTCCAGCTTGCCATCGATGATGTTCTGCGTCATATTGGCAGAGGTCTTCGCAGAAAATGCTAGCATAATGACCGAGTACTTGTCCTGTGGTAGTGTCTCGCTCAGAATCGACGACATGTAGCACGACTTGCCCGTGCCCGTGGGGCCACAGACCAGCACCTTGCGCTTGTTGGTAACCAATAGCTCCACGAGACACTCGAGCTGGGCTGTGTAGATCGTGGGCACGACCATTTGGTTAAACGGCGTGCCCGGGGCGATCACGTACTCCTTGAGCAGCTCCTCCCACTTCTGCCACTTGTTGTCCAGGATGTTGTAGTAGTAGTCGTGGAACAATCCCTTTGTCGGCAGCGGAGACGCGAAGGCGTATGTGTTGGTGTTCTCGAACGCTGCCGGCTTGGTCCACTTGCGCACTTGTAAAGCACGACTCACGGTGACGTACTTTGTCTCCAGGGACTGGATGTTTTCCAGAATGGCGCGCAGGAACTCACAGAACTTGACGCGGCCTTCTGCGTTGACACTCTCGCCGACACTCCACGTGAGCGCGAACATGAACGCGCTCTCCACGGCATTCTTCTTCTTGGACGCGGCGTCCTTCGGCAACTTGCAGAATAACGCCTCGAGGATGTGGATCAGCGATTTGACCAGGTTGGTGTCCACTGTGGGCGAGAGCTCCACCAACTCCTTCCGGACAAACGCGATGCAAGGCTCCACGAGCCAGGAAAAGAGGAACGTGAGAAGCTGTCGTTGCTCCAAGTTGATCTCCACAGGTCCAGCCATGTCTGCGGCTACAGCGAGCGGTGAATCAACGTCGATAGTGATGGAGTCGAGCCAGGAATCCAATAGTGGCATCCAGCCGAGCTGCTCTGGCTCCATGTAGATCATACCACAGCGAGATACCGTCGCCGGCGAGGCCACAAGCAGATCCATGGGTTCAAACTTCATGCTCATGACGCTGGACATCGCGATAATCTCGCCGCTCATGAGACACAGCTTCTTGTTGTCGTCCAGCACGGTGTTCATGTTTTCAATCCACACAGCGTCCACGGGTCCATCGAACATGAGCCACTTGCGAGCGGGTGTCCGGGCGTTTGCCAGGTTGCGGAAGTTGATAGCCAGCACGCCATCCTGCCACTCGTGCGAAACCGCATCGAACTGGCCGTAGAGCTGGCCCATCGTCACGGACTTCGGGTTGATGACTGAGATATTCACCTCTGTCCAGCGTGGGTCGTCCGGGAATTCCACGTGCAAATGCTCCAACACGTCGGCCAGCACGCGCCATGAACACGTCTTTCCTGAGAACGGCATGCCCACGATCATGTAACCGTGACGCACAATCATCATATCGTAGATCTGGATGACTTTCTCCACGAAGCTGGGCACGGGCTGCAAGTTGAGCTTCTTGCACACGGTGTCAATCGCTCGCAACATATCGCGTCGGTCAGGCGGCTCGATCACGACGCCAGGGAAGAGATCCGACACTATACCGTTGAAAAGCGGCACGTCGGGTGACAAGAACTTCGGCAAGTTGACATCGATGATGGATCGCAGCACGAGCACGTCCTCACGGAGATGGCCCTCCGCTCGCTTGAGGTTGCCTGCCGCACGGAGCACTGCCATCACGGCTCGCATGCCGTAGTCGTAGTGCGACTGCGAGGACAACTGCTCGGAGCACAGCGTATACGTCGTCGTGATCTTCTTGGATAGCGCGCTGGCCTCCGTGTAACCGTACGAGTACAGCATGATCTCTGCGATCATGGCGTAGTCGGGCACCATCATCGCCACTGTACGGAACAGCACCTTTAGGTTGTCGGGCAGCTCTGCACGACCAGCGTAGCCAGGATTCATCGTGATGAACGGACAACACGTTGGGTTCAAACGCAGCTCCGTGCCTTCGAACACGAACGTCGCCACCTTCTGAGCCTTGGCAAGCTGGATACACAGGATTTGCTGTGCGATCACGGATAGAACCTCCAACTGGATGCGATTGAACTCATCAAAGCACGCCCACGCGCCGGAGCTTGCGAGTCCCTTGAAGAACTTGCCCATGGCCAGGTAGTCGAGACCGTCCGAGCAGTTGGTCACGACACACTGGATCGCGATGGCCTTGGCCAGATCCTTCGTGGTCTCCGTCTTGCCCGTGCCGGCTGGACCTTCCGGAGCGCCACCCAGGTTCAAGTGGATCGCACCGGTCAGCGTACGGTAGCATCGATCTGTCAGCGGTGTGATCACGAGACGCATGCTGTTGCCCAGGTACTCGAACGCGTACAGTGCCATGGTGTTGATCATGCGGCACTCCAGTGACGCTGGCTTGCCCGTCGTCGCTGATACTCCGCCCTGCACCCAGTAGTATCGGAGCTGCGCCAGCCAGTCAAAGTCGTTCTTGTCCGTCACTTTCAAATCCACTAGCTCTCCGATCGTGTCGCGGTTGTGGACGTCCATCACCACCAGCGCACCAAGTGTAATACGGATCAGCTTGGGTAGCTCACCACGCACAAGCTCCACCGTTCGAGTGAGCTCGCTACGTAGCATCTCCAAGTGTGCCTGGACGGCTGCGAACCGCTGCATCTCGGCACTCAGCGCCTTCTCGGTCTGCTGCGTCCACATCGTCTGGTTCACAGCCAAGACAACTTGACCTGGCCACTGCTGCACCCACTGGAGTCGATCCTTTGTCGGGTAGTCCACGATCGACTCGTCCACGTGGTATGCAACGCTCTTCCGCATCGTCATCTCCACTTCTTCCAGCCACACTTCCACGTTGCCGCCCGAGTTGTTGGGGTTGATGAGGTTCTGTGCGATCTTGTCGTACGGGAACGGTACCTTCTCGTTCTCTGGGCTGAGCATCGCGGTGATGTCCAGGTTCTCCTGGAACTCGAGGTTCGAGATACCGTCGAACGCCTTCTTGAGATGCGGCTGGACACGCAGCGGATCCTTGGTCTCCGATAATATCTCGAGCAGCTCGTCGTTTGAGAGGAAGAAAAAGCGCGGGAAGTAGAGTCGCTTGGTCTCCAGGTAGTCGTTGAGTCCCTTCTGGATGGTCTCCAGGTCCTGGTTCGACTGCTGAAGACCGGGCAGCAAGTCATCTCGCTCAGCGACTTTCAGCACAAGTGGCTGTGCGATGGTCTCCTGCATATTGCGACGCCACGTTGCATCCACCTTACGGAACAGCGCGCCCTCTGTAGGCATTTGGCGCATGATATCATCGGAGCTGAAGATCGGCTCGAGGTACAGCCACGTCGCCTGCACCTTTATCCAGTTATCCATGATGTCCTGAATCGTGATCAACATCTTCTCCCATGCGAGGATCCGCTCAAGGTACGGCTTGTTGTATCGACTGCCGCGCATCGATTGTGTCTTCACGATCTGGTCGTCGATGATCTGCTGCACTTCGTCCGTGCCACATAGGATGGACGTGCCCGTCGTACGGTACTCCTTCGTACCGAACTTGATCCCGACCCACTCGGTCTCCATCTTGTCGAGGGCCTTCTCAAGTGAGTACTCCTTGGACGCACTCACACAAGTCTCTTCAATCTGGTTGGTGAAGCGATGCAGCCCCAGTGCGATGAGGTGGTTCATGTTGGTCTCCCCGCCCTCGGGAATCTGGACTTCGATGCCTGTGATCTTCTCGATCTCCTCCCAGTGACGAGCACGAATGCCAGGCGAACACACCAAGTTCATCAGCGGAATGAACGAGTCGAGCATCTCGTCCAGGATCTTCTTCACTTCTTGGGCCATCGTGATGGCCACAGCGTACACGTCTGTGTTCTTCTCACATTCTTTGATGATCTTGACGATCGTGCGGCGGAACTGGTCGCAGTCTCGCTCCACGTCTTCACCGTTGACAGACGCCAGCGGAGCCTCCCGACTGAATGTGACCTTGTCCATGGTCTGCGCGATCGTGGTCCACAGCTTCTCAATCGGGTTTAGCATTTCCTGGATCTCCGCAAGGCCCGTTTCATTGTTGGTCACCTCCATGCCCAGTACGGTCTCCTGCTCCTTGATAGCTTCGGCCTCAGTCTCCGCTTCTTCGAGCGACTTGCGAACGGCTTCAATCCGCTTGAGAATACTTCCGGGGTCGTTCAGGTTTGCGTAGTCACGCATCTTCTCAATGCGCCGCTGCAAGGAGGAGAACTGCGATACGAGCTGCTCTTGCCTGCCTTCTACAATGAGCTCGAGCTCGTGCTGACGCTTGGTCTGCAGCTCAATACTCTTGCGCTGGAAGCCCTTGATGTTCTCAGGCCACCGGAATGTGCTGAAGAAGAGCTGGACTTCGTCCCGTGTCATGGTGAAGTCGTGCTCCTTCAGAAACTGCACGCGTGCACAGACGTCTTCGTAGAGACTGCCAGTCAGTGCCTCAATTGTCTGGAGACTCGACAAGTAAAACGCGTCGAGCGCCTTGAGCTCAAACGAGTCTACGGGCTCAGTGATCAGCTTCTGTCCTATCTGCTCATACTCGGCGATCATCGCAGTCATTTGCTTGGTGTTATCTGCCGAAATCTTGCTGAGGATCTTCGTGGCCAGCGCCTTCGTCTTGGCGACGAGCTTTGTCTTCACGTCAGCACACGACACTGCGAACAACTGGAAGCTGTACTTGTCCTGGATATCCGTGCCTACACGATCCTCCAGCTCCTTGAGTGAGACCAACTCCTGTCGCAGCAACACCAAGATGTCACCTGTCGCACTGGCATTCGCTGGTGCGGCAGCAGCTAAGGCGTCCACCTGCTGCAGCAATGTGCTGATCTTGGTGTCGTACATGCCATTCATTAGAAACACAAACGGCTGAAACAGTGCCAGCACTTGCTCCGAGTCCTTCAAGTGGTGGCTCACGACCTCTATCAGATCCTTCTTCGCACGGCGCACGAAGTCGTCGTCCAGCGTCATCGTGCTGGGCCCAAGTGCAGCTACGTTACGGAACTTGGCTGGAAGCTTGGTTTGGGCATCGATACGTGGGAAGTTCTGGGCGGCCTCGACGACCGCGTTCACGCAACTGGCTACACGGTCCTTGATGGTCTGTGGATTTGGATCAATATAGAACGCTTCGTTAGCTGACGGCTCCCCTGAGAGCGAGGATCGCACAGCCGCGGATGAGCCTGGTCGTGAGTCCTGTGGGATTGCCACGGAGCCATCGCTGCCTAAGAAGCAGTCCACAGAGAGTAGCAACGCTGCTTCGCCGTAGAACCCTGGATCAGAGAACTGCTGGAAGAACTGGACGAGCTGCTCAATTGACCGCTCCACGGAAGCACGCAAGTTTCGTGCCATGAGCACGGACGCTGCGTTCAGCACACCAACAAATGGTCGGAACTTGGCGGCCTCAGGGTCGTCGGAAAGCCGCGACGGCACCGCGATCATTGGGGCAAACTCGTCATTTTGGAATGACTTGGACGGGCTGAGACCTTCAATATCCAAGCGGTTTTGGAGCATCCTGTCTGCTGTCGGTGTTTGACCGCTGGCCGTCTTCTTCGGTGACTTTGTAGGGGATTTTGACCCACCAGCTCTTTCAGAATGCGCTGCTGTAGCTGATGGCAGGCGGAAGTTGTGAATACATTCATCAACACGTTTGGCCGCTGCAGCTACCCAGCACGTCTTCAGACAGTCTTTCACGAGATCAGCACGGCGAGAAATCGCGTCCACAAAATGTGGGACTGTGCGTGGCAACGCTGCTCGGAACGCAGGATTCATCACGTCGACGAAGAGCACGCGCGAGAATGACCCAGAGCCGCCGCTTCCATCGGTTGGCGCTAGATCCCACTCGACAGGCGGTGCTTCCAGCAGCCACTGCTCCTGGAGCGCGTACACGACAGGGTTCACGGCGAACAGATTCTGCTCCACCGTGAAGTGGACTCGTGCGATGCGTGCTGTATCGAGCCCTGTGCGCCGCAGTACTCGCCAGTCGAGCGAGCGGTAGAACTCGTCGACCCACCATTTCTGCTCCGCCTTAAGAAACGGTCGATATATCTGCATGCGCTGGCAAGCCGCGTCGTCCATCAAGTCGTATGCGAGCATGGAGCGTGCGACCGTCTCATAGTAATCACCGTATACTTCCTGGAAGGTCTCAGCGATCATGGCCTCGCACCGCTCATCGAACGCCTGGAGACCGTCGCGATCGAGGCCGACGGGAGGTGGAATCTGAAGTCTTCTCAAGATGCGAGGTGGGCGCTCGATGTCCATGGGCATGGTCCGTGCCTTCGCGATGTACTGGTCTACTTGGCGGTAGTAGGCCTCCATCGTATTGAGGTATCGCTTCTTTTCATGCTCAAACGTGCGTGGGGTTGGCTGCAATGGATCCAAGACAACGCTCGTTCGTAGATTCTGTGTAGATGGTGAGCGGGGAGGTGAAGGCAGCTCGTCAGCGACATCGATTGCAAAGGGAGAGCGGCCTTGCTTGTTCTTCGGCTTGGTAGGTGATGGTGAGCGAAAGACACCCTGGCTATTGTGGACGTGGCGAGTAAACGCACGAGAGCCATCGACAAACACGGATAGCTCTGACTTGTCCAACAAACTTTCTGTGCTTGCAGTGAGTTGGGCGTTTGTGCCGGCAAGCGAACGTTCGTACTCTGCGTCCATCGGTTGGCCGACGCGATCAAGTGCGGGACACGTGGCGACGGATCCTTTGCTGGGTGACTTTGTCGGCGACTTGGAGAGTTGATTCACTGGCGCATATGTCTCTTTCCGTGTAAAATTGGAGATCTCTTCGATGGTGAGAGTGCGAGCTGATGGTGTGTACGAGGAGCCAATGCGATCACTCAATCGATAGTACCCTCTGTCTTCCAGCAGGATCTTGGCCTCAGATCCACCTGTAGACGTGCCGTTTGCGTGGCTCACCTTCCTGTACTTCCGAGATGGCTCGCCAGCAGGGTATGCGCCTGTCAATCCTCCAAGAGGCCCCATGATCTCAAGCATGTCCTCCTGGGCTTCGACCAGTGCGCCGTGCGAGTCTCGCTTCTCCAGACGTCGGTGGCCAGCACTAGGCGAGTCGTCGCTGCGGTCCTGGAGGTCGCAGTTGCGCGTGTTGATCGACGACTGCAGCATCTTCAGTCGCATGATGCGCACAGGGCTCTTCTTGGGGGAGTAGCGCACCGGCTTCATCGTACGCGGTGGCTCCTCCTGGTCATCCGGCCAGTGTTTCGACGGCGACGACGCTGTCGGTGCAGCGCTGCTGCTAGCGTCTGCATGGGAAGCTGGAGAGCGAGGCCCACCAGCACCCGCCCGCGGCTGGTTGTTCATCCCTCTCGACACGCTGCACTGGGACACTTTCGAATGCACTAGCAGACCCATGGAGCTCCTCGGCGGTGGGTCGGTGGCCGCAAATGGGAGTGATGGTCGCGTCGTTTCGTGCACCGACCGTATACATCTCGCGTATACTGTACTACTTCCCTCGTGAGAGTGACACCGGAGCCCTTGAGATTGTGACCAAGTTGCACCCTGAGCACCACACGAACATGGACCGAAGGCGTCGAGTGAGGACGTCTACGTTGCAGCATGGGCTGTGCATACACTAGTGAACACGGTGCTTCTGAGCACCTCGGAAGCTGGTGCGTGGAGTAGGAGGCATGGCCGTCGAGAGCATGTCACTAACGACGTGCCGCCAAGCGTCGTTGGTCGTCCGCGTCGCTTCGCGTGTCGGCAGTTGAGTCTCAATCAGCCGCGTGATTGTCTGTGAGAAGCTTGCTCGATACGCCCGCCCACTCAAAGCAATGGTGCTGCTGGACATGCGCGCGGACGCGAAGGGCACCCTCGCTGGCGACAACCAGCCTGAAGTCGGTGGCTTCGACGCGCGACAGAATGTCTTCTCGCCCAGTGAGGACGAGCGTGCGACGGCGGCGCGGCAATTCACGATGTCGGGCGTCGTAAGCACGAAGCTGCGGCGTTTGGAGGACGATGTCGCACTCAGTGACCATGCTGTACCTTTGTCGTACACCAGCAACAGCAACAAGGAGCTGCTGTGTCTCGAGTACGTCGCTGGCTTCCAGAAACAGTTCGAGGCCATGTTCCCCAAGCGCCGTCCTCTCTATCTGTTTCCTCCGAACGAGAAAGGCATTGCCAAGTTTGTTTGCACGACGCTGCGGCCGACGCTGCTACCGTACCGCGACCTGTACGACGCGCACCGTCTCGCGTTGTTTCTCGCCGGAGCGATCGAGTACGAGCCGCTTGCCGACCCAGTGCGTCCGCCCAGGTGCCTCCCTTCGCCAAGCTTCACGCTACGGTGGCGACGAGGCGACTGCTTTGACATGTCAGTGTTGCTCACGTCGTTTCTGATCGGCGCTGGGTATGATGCGTACGTCGTGAACGGCCGAGCACCCAAGTGGATCTGTCTGCTGGACCAGAGCAGGACGCCGCTACCTGAGCTGCCGTACGAAGTCGAGATCCGCAAGAGCCGAGAGCGAGACGAACAGCAGCAGAAGCGACTTCACAGCACATCACTTTCTAGTTCTGGGGCTGCCACCAGCGACAACAAGAGTGCAGTGGATATCAAACTGGAAAGCCGCTCGTCGTTTTCGAGCAAGTACATTGATCAGCAGAAAGAGAAGCAAGCCCAGGAGCTCGAACGAGCCAAGGAGAAGCTTCTTCTAGACGCGCTGTACGATGACGACGACGGCGAGGACGACCCGCTCGAAGGCGAGAGATCTCACGCGTGGGTGCTTGTGCGTGCAGGCAAGCGCGACGTCACGGACCACTACTTCATCGAGCCCACGACCGGCCGCACGTACACGCTGCGGGACTGTCCGTACTATGCGATCGAGAGCGTGTGGAACAACGAGAACTACTGGGTGAACATGCAGCAGGAGAAGCAGCCCATCGCGACCACGCTGTTCGATCTGTCCAACCCTACGGACTGGGAGTATGTCTTCCTCTCGACGGCGGAGAAGCAGTCAGCGAAAGAAGCCGCGGAAGATGCCAAGAACGGTATGGATCTCGGCGACGATCTCAAGTCTCTGGCTGCAGGAGCAGGTGGGCCGGACGCCGACAACCAAGAAGACGCCGACAGCGATGACTTGATCTTGGACATCCCACCATCGTGGGTGATCAAGCTCTTCTTCGACCGGCAGCTCTATAAGAAGAAGTTCGTCGTGGACTCGCAGCGCGTGACGCTGTACCGTCGTGCCAAGGTCGAAGAGTTCGCAGACAACAGCCATGACCAGGGTCTCGTGCTGCGGATCACAGTATACCGTGACAACAACTGCACGCTGCCGCTTGAGATCCGCGAGTACTTCAAGAACCGCAAAGACAAGCTGGAGTCACGGCGTCGACTGCCCATGGAGGGCCGATTTGAAGAGTACTTCGGACCGGGCCGCGTTCCCGAGGCGCTCAAGTCTCGAATCGAGTGGATCGGATACCGACGAGAGCTGGAGTTCTATACGAGCGCACGCATGGACGGCCTCAAGAAGCGAGAAGAGTTCATTCAGAAACGAACGTCTGAGACTTACGAAGGCCGCGACGACTTCCTGATCTTCCGCTCGGTTACTCTGACAACTGACAAGGACGAAGTAGACGCGAAGAACCCATACGTGCTGCCCGGCGGTCCGACAGGCGAACTGGCGATCAAGAAGATGAAGGAGAAGTTTGCCCGCAACACTGCGAAACACGCCGAAGAGGACGCTCGCAAGCGCACATACAACGTCCAGGAAGGCGTGATACACGTGAACTTCCACTACGCAACTGGAAAGATCACCGCTGGCTCGCGCAGCTACTTCAAGGCACCGAATACGCCCGTGGAGGTCATCATGGCGGACCCGAACGCGCGGAAGCCGAAGCTGTCGGTGCTCGAAGACGAGCTGCGGGCGTCCATGCAGCAGGAAAAGGACTGCTACGCTGCCGTGCGGCACTCGGAGATTGAGACGCAAGACATTCTCAAGATTCGGAAGCGCGAAGAGATGGCGATCGTGCTGGAGACCAGTTTCTTCGACGCGAACGAAGACGACGCCAAGCTCCAGAAAAAAGACGATGCCAAGGACAAGGGCAAAGACGTACGTAGCTGGCGGGTGGGGTGCGTGGTGGATCGAAGTGGATGGCTAGTTGACGGCGTGTTGCGTGTGGTGGTACTGTTATGTGTGTTGTGTCGTAGGCCAAGCAAGACTTCGACTACTTGTCGCCGTTCTTGCAGAGTGTGCACTACAACGGCTCGGACCTGACGAAGGAGGACGCGCACACCGTTCGCGAGCTGTGTCTGCGCAACCTGAAAGAGCGGCTTCTGGAGCGTGCCAACATCATCCAGGCGCGACTGGACAAGGAGAACTCGCTGCTGGCCAAGCGCCAGGCGGCGTTCCAGCGCAGCCAGCGCGAGCACGACCAGGGCACGGACGAGGAATTTGAGAAGTTCTGCAGCGAGACCATGTTTCGCATCCAGATCCTGGAGCAGCGACTCGCGAGCCACGAGGAGACGGCTTTGCAGAAGTACGCGGAGATGGACCAGCGGCTCCACAATGATCCGAGGCTGCGCGTGCTGCACCGCTAGAGTCGCTGCGCTCGAAGGTCACCTGTGATAACGCTGTGGGTCTGCTAGAAATAAACGACGCAATGGAATGCAAGCGCATGTGACTGAATGCTCGGGGTGCAGGAGAGAGAGGGGGGACGGAGTGAGGGACGAATGGGTGGATGTGGTGCTTTGATGATACCTCTAGGAGAAACCATTCATATTCGCATTACGGACGCTGCTCGCCGGAGCCCGATTCTAAAAAAGCCCGAGACTCGTGGAGATCGCCACGCCTGTAACTGGATCGCGAATACGAGTTGCACGCGCTACGCTGTCTTAGGGGACAGCGCTACGCTGTGCGCTGGTGTTCGAGTGGAACGGAGAGACGAGGAGACGTTACGACGCTTAGTAGTCGCTGCCGCCGCCGAACATGTCCATGCCGGCGCCCATGTCGGCCTCTTCCTCCTCTTCCTTCACCTCCTCGACGGCAGCGGCGGCCGCGCCGGCGGCAGGGGCAGCAGCGCCCGACGAGGCACCACCTGTAGCAACGCAACAAAAAGCAAGCAAACGCCGTCAGAACGCTGTGTGGTGGGTAGTGGTGGTGGTGACAATGCACGCACGCCACTGCACTGCGATTGCAATCCAATCGCACGCGCAGTGGTGGCATCATCATCCAGAGCTGCTGTGTATCGTACCAGCCGAAGGACCAGCGAGGAACTTGTCGACCTTGAGGCCGCGGCCGATCAGGTCAGCGAAGAGCGCTGGCAGGTACGACGCGACGGACACACCCGAGGCCTCGAGGGCCGCCGAGAGGTTCTCAGCCGAGATCTCGGCCTTAGCATCGTGCACAGCGAGCACCGCGAGCGAGACGGCGAGCTCTTCCTTCTGGGTCTGGGTCAAATCCGCGATGGCCATGGTTTCAGATTGGGAGGTACGAAATGTCGAGACTGAATCGGTTTAAGCTGGGCGGCGCACAGCAGAAGTCAGCTTCGAGGGAAAGTAAGCGACCAGCATGAGCAGCTCCAAAGAGCATGGCCAATAGCTCCGCATAACAGGAAGCGCCAGTGAATGACTGGTGGAGAACGGACCCAACACGTTATATAACAAGGGAGCGGTTAGAAGAGTCGATAGCGTGGACCACACTATGTGGAAGCACAGGAGTACTATGGTAGGTTATTGTGGGCATGGGGTACACCCTGCGTGGGTACATATCGTAACCATCGAGCCCGACGCTGCAGGTGGCGAGCAACAGGATGTCCCAGCGATGGAGTGCTCACCTGACGAGTTGGCTGGCGATGGCATGATCCCATTGTCGACGTCTTCATGCCGCTGCTGTGTTGAAGCGCACGCTGCGAAGCGATGAGCGGTGGCGTCACGGCGCGCAGTGTGAATACTGAGGACATGCCGTCACGCCTTCTCCGCGGCGTTAAATAACGTGTTATGACTCGTCGCTATCAGGTTCAAGTGCGTCGTCGTCGCGTTGTAACTCGGTTACGCTCGCGTAACCCCTGAGTTGCACTTCCACATGGGACGCTGTGGCCGCTTGGAGCTGTTCGGTAGAAGCTCCGCCGACGGGACGTCCGCGGCGGCAGTGGCGAAGATGCACGCGCCAGGCGACGCGCTTCCTGTGCCGGAAGAAACCAAGGACGCGACGCGCACAGCGGACGTCATGGCGAGCGACGCGGCCGTGCCCCTGCGGTACTCGGCGGAGCTCTTCGAGGCGTTCGGCGCCGTGGGCGACAAGGCCAAGGCCGGCGTGCAGAGCTGCCAGGCCATCGCAGCGTTCGTGCACGACCGCGCGGGTATGGAGGCCGCATACGCGCGCGCCATGAGCAAGATCGCAGCGTACGTGGCGCGGTTTCGATGGCGGCGGCGTCGTTGCGGTTGCTGGAGGCTGAGTGGGGGTTGTTTTGTGTTGGATGCTGTCTGTCTGTAGCAACGCGCTGTGCGACGACTGGGCGCCAGGCTTCGCGAAGAGCTGGCAGCTCGTGCAGGAGACGCTGGCAGAGCTGGGGAAGCTGCACACGGACAGCGCCGCGAAGATGCAGTCGACCATGGTGGCCGGCGCGCGGGCGTTCGCCGCGCAGCAGGAGATTCAGGTCCAGCGGCTCATCGCCGAGGGCACCAAGTTCCGCACGGCGCAGCAGAACATGATGCAGACGATGGAGCGAGCCAAGGACAAGTACGACCGGCGCTGCGCTGAGGCGATCGAGCTGGTGGCGGCTATCCAACGCCGCGCAGACTCGATGGACGGCTCTAATTCGCCAGCGCCGTCACCTTCGACGACAGCACCATCGCAGCTGTCCGCCCTTGCGTCGCCGCCATCGTCCCAGTCGACTTCTTTGGCCATTGAAGTGCCATCACCGAGTGAGGATTCGAAGGAGATTGTCGGCCAGTTGCTGACCAAAATGTGGGATACGACGTCTTCGTTTACGAAGCCATCGATGGAGCGGCAGCGGAGTAAGCTCGAGAGCTGTCTGGAGGAAGTGCTAGCAGCTGAGAAGCAGTACAAGAGCAGCGTCGACTATGTCAACTCGCAGCGACTCGTGGTGGAGCGAGAGATCGCAGAAAACCTGCGCGCCTTCCAGCTCACGGAGGAGCAGCGAATCGAGTACCTCAAGGATTTATTGCTGCGGCTCCAGAAAATGCTGCTCCGGAACGTCGATGCATCCCGCAGCCTGGTGGAGAAGCTGCGAGATGGAACCAACGACATCAACGAGTTTGGTAAGTTTGCTGCTGTTGGAGTGAGTGGGAAGTGTGTGATGCGGTGAATCTAACGGACGGAATTGCTGCAGTGGACATTGAAGAGGGATTCCGACAGCTCTCTGGGGACGTCGACCCCGATACGCAGTTGCTGGATCCAAGTGACAACGCGTTCTACCAGCGCATGTGCCAGGTGCAGGCGATGTCGGACCGGGGCCACGTCGTCGTGCGGACGATCGCATCAACGATCACGGAGCTCATGGTGGTCGAAGACCACTTCGTGTCATCAGCTCAGCGACTGCTTCGTGCCCACGAAGCTCCAGTGACCTCAACGGGGGATCTCTTCAATCTTTCAGCAGCACTCAGCCAGGTATGTGGAGAAGGGAGCACGATGACGGCAGGCTGGAAGGCTACGAAGCAGCAGATTCATCGCTCCTGGGAAGTACATTTGGAATTCAAGTCACTACTGTCGGAGCCTGTCGCTCTGAATATCGCGTCGATGAAGCAAGAATACGAGAGCGCGCGCTCGACAACCTACGAGAACTTCAGCAAAACCCATGGTGCGTTGTGCCATGACGCTGCGAACTACCAGAAGCGGAAGCAGAAAGTCGAGCTCAAGTCGCGCGAGTTTGCCCAGGCGTTTGCGACACTCCCAGACATGGGTGAGATAGATCTCAGAAACCTAGACGTGACTCATGTGCTCGCACTGGTACATCAGTTGTCTGGCACGTTCTCCGACAAGGAGAAAAGGACGGAATCGAAGCTGAAGCAAGTTGGTGAGGAAGTACGTGAGGCGCAGCAACAGTTGAGCGAAAGTATTGCGGTGCTGAGGAATCGATCAGTCGAGTACATGCAGGTAACGTATTCGTGCTGAGGGGCTTCTTCGTGGTTTGAAGCTGACGATCTTGCTTCTGACTTGTGCGTATGAAGGACGTGGACGTGTTCATCTCGGCATACATGAAGAACGAAAAGTACCGCCTCCAAGTCGAGAAAAGCTCCCTGCAGTCGCTCGCTAAGGCTCTCGAACACAATGTTGAAGGTGCAGCTCTCGGCATCAAAACTGCGATCTCCGCCCTGGAAATGATCGATCCGAGTATCGACGTAACCGAGTTTGTGCGTGCTCATCGAACGGCTCACGACAAGTCGAAGAAGATTACACCGATGTACAATAGCGACGAGGGACTCCAAGCGGCACTTGACGAGTACCATCGCAACAGAGCCAAAACTCCGGTATCATCGTCTGAGGACAGAAAAACAAAGGTTCCGGGCGAGACAACCGCTTCCCAACCAGGTCTTGTCAGGCGCTCCAGCTCCATGGCCATCGCCCAAAGCTCAGTGAGTGCCATCGAAAAAACGCTGAAGAACTCGCTAAGCGCTGTCTTGGACGAAGACAAAGACCAGTTTATGGGGATGTCAGATTTCCAGACCAAGTTCAACCTCGAGAACCCCGAGCAAATCATCGAGAGCTATTCGTGCGCGCTGTACACCAACAACTTCCCTCGCCATGGCCGCATGTACCTGACGACTGACCACGTCTGCTTCGCGGGATGGAGCGGCACAGTCTACGTACGTCCGATGTCTGTTTCAGCGGGTCACGAGTCTCTAACCGTTGGCTGTTCTGCTGCCTAGGTCGCTTCGTACATGGACATTGTTCTCATGGAGAAGAAGAACACGGCGATCATTGTGCCGAATGCGATTGAGGTGCGTTACATCAATGCCCTGGTGCTTGTTGGGCTGGTGACTGATGTAGCGGGATGTCCCCAAAAGATCACGACTTCAAACGGCGAGAAGGTTTTCTTCACATCCTACGTCTTTCGGTGCGAACTTTGGCTGTGCCACGTCCCGAAGTACGTTTTTCATTCTGACGCACTCGATGTTTGCAGCGACGAATGCCTGCAGTGCCTTCAACAACTCCAAGCCATAAAGAAGGCAACCGCCGCGGCCATGGCTGAATCATTATCGATTTCCACGGATGGCAGCGAGGTGAGACCGGATGCTCCTGCAGAAGTACCCAGTCCAACGACTGAGGCTCCAGTCGCACCCTCCCCAAGGGTTACAAGTGAGCCTGTATCCGCACCTGTGATTGCAACGTCCGAGTCATTCACGCCAACGCCACCAGCGCCTGCTGCCCCATCACCCGCTAAGTCTCCACGGCCAGCTCAGCGAGTAATTCCAGACAAAGATCTATTGCTCAGCGAGTATGAAGTCGTGGTCGACGAAGAAGTCCCCTTCAGGTACGCCCTCTTCTACTTCTATCCTCATGTACGTGTCCTCTCACATCTCCGCCTATAGTGTCGACTTTGCCCACGCGAGTATCTGGGTGGAGACGAATGAGTTCTTCCAGCGATTCCTCGAGACTGGCGGTGAAACATCGATCAGCATCGCGCCGTGGGAGCAGAGTGCGATCGAGTACACGGCTGTCACGAAGCCTGATACCTTCGACGGATCTCGACGTGTGGCGTACACGCACAACAAGAAGTACATGGTCGGGCCAAGCGCCATTCCCACAACACAGATCCAACGCTTCAAGTGGCAACCCAACACCCGACTGGTCATCAGCGTCACCACTGTCGTGAGCGACGCGCCATACTGCGACTATTTCCGCGCTGAGAACCGATGGGTGTTCAGCAACACGGCCAAGGACGGTGTTTGCCGACTTCAAGTGGGTATTGTCATGCAGTGGGTCAAGAGCACTTGGCTCAAGAAGCAGGTACGAACGACTGTGTGTTTCGTGTGGCTTTTCGTGCAGTTGGTCTGACTTAGTTGTGTCAACTTCCGGGGTGTAGATTGAAAGCACGGCGATGGGCGAGGCGAAGGAGTATACGAGAGCACTTATTTCAGCTGCAGTGGAGGCGTCAAAACGAGCTCCTGCCCTAACAAATGGCTCAACGAGTGCTCCAACATCAGCCTCATCGTCAGCATCATCACCTCGACCGTCAGAGGTCGCTTCAGTTGCATCCTCTGCCATAGCGCCGACCTTAAGAAAGTCGAGCGCTGCCGATACGACGGATCACCCTGTCGTTGCAAAACTGCCAGCGACCGTGATTGAAGAACCCGCTGATCTTCCGGCAACTGCGTCTGCTCCACCACTGAGTGCTCTGGCTCGCGGCTTCCAGGCCCAGCATCGTCAGCTAGACGTCAACTCATTCCTCCAGTTCGCGAACTTGTTGTGCTTGCTGTTGTTCATTTTCACAATGTACCGTATTGGTGCAGCGCTGGACCAAATGCAAGTACTCACACGCGAAGCACTGGTACAGCAGCGTCAGCAGCAAGAACTCTTCCGCGACATCCTACTGAAGCTCCACGACCAGAACAAGAGAGCATAAGGTTGGGTGGATGAGACCTCCGGTTGCAACCGATGCAACCCCTCCACCCATCCATGAATGCGGTAAGTAGATATCTGGCCCAATTGCAACCCGCTATTTAATATTCCTCATCGTCCTCCTCAAATTCTTCATCCTGGAAGCACAACCAGCGTGAGGCACACATCTCCAAGCAAACGCTGAGAGGCAGTCGAAGGTTTGCACCTCTTCGTTGTAGGGAGAGAGACAGCTGAAGTCCAGTTGAGGCACAGCAATCGGCCGCACAGGCTCCTTTGTGGCCTCCTCCAGCGGCAGAAGTAGCACGTCGCCCAGGTCTTCATCTGGGGGACACAGGCCAGGTGTGTCAGTTTCCAACTATCACCGTGAACCAGCTCAAGGACCGACCTTCGTCGAGTGAGTCGTCTTCTGGCTCGAGCATGTGCTTGTTCTTCTGACCTTTTGAGCTGTGGTGGATCGAGGTCGCCAAGATTGAAGCCTGCAAGACTTCCAACTCACGCTGCATCGACGCACAATTCCTCTTGAGTGCTGCGTTCTCTTGCCGAACCTGCGCAACATCTACGGACCCTCACGTTGCGTCGGTCCCAGTTAATCGGCCTTCACACTTCCCCAGCGTACCACACGACACACGCACCGAATCCCTTATCGCGGGCCTGATTCGTCTGCTGATGGCCGTGGCTACACCTCGCGTCGACAACATTACCACTCGCTGCAGCTGCCTGACGATTGTGCTGGATGAGAAACGCCACGTAGGCGTCGTACTCGTCCCGAATGTTCGCCAGTATCCGACCAAACGGCTAGATGATCGCATCGCACAACGTATCAGTCGCAGAGAAGGAGGTCATTCAAGCAAGTAGGACTCGCACACCTCATCGTGGTGGATCACGTGGTCGAAGGCCCGCTGGCAGGCGCGGAACCGGGACTCGGCCTTCTCCGTGAGCTTCGATCGCTCGATTTCATTCAGCCGCTCCGCCAGCTCCACTTCGAGCTGGACGCTACTGGACTTGAAGCTGCCCGCACTTGCGCTAGCACTTGACGGGCGTTTGGTGCTGCTGATGTTCGTAGAGCCTGCGGTGGATGGCTCTGCAAACATCGTGGAGAACTTGGGCTTCGTCGTGCTGTCTATGTGCGGTCGCTGATTCGAATCCGGTGGTGCGGCCTGCACAGACGTTTGACTCTGGCTCCGACTGTTGAGCAGCGTCTTGGGTGTTGGCTTGGCGGTGAGTGCAGTTGCCTGGAGACTCCGCAAGGCAGCGATCTGCTCGGGCGTGGACTGCGCGCTCTGCTCCATCGCGTGCTGCAGCTTTTTCCGAATCGTCGAGGCGGACTGGCATCTCCTGCGTCACCCTCACACGGTCCGTTAGCACCCCAATCGACGCCCACACTCAGCTTCAGTATCCTCACTTGAGTCCATTTGGCGTGGCACTGGGCATCATCAATGCAAGTGGCGCCTGGTAAGCCACTCCGCCAGGAGCCTTCGCTTTGCTGGGCAGCAGCGGCGCCTTGGTAACCCCCAGGATGGATTTTGACGCACACCGATCGTACGTGTCCACGCGCAGGTCGATGAACTCAGTCTGCGTCAAGTACTACCGTCACAATCTACACTCAGAGCGTGCTGGAGCTGCGTATTCGTCACGCACCTCCTTCATGAACCGCGATCGATGGCTTCCTTCGGAGACACCGTACACGGCCTTGCTACCAGTGGTCGGGCCCTAGACACGGACGACACCGTCGTGAGAAGTCAAGCGGCCACACTGACTAGCCTACGCAGCCACTGGCTCACCCCTGGCACCTCGTACTTGCTACGTCGCTGCATTGCCTCTTGCATGCACAGCCTGAACACTGGTGACACGTTCGTCTCATGGTGGATCAAAACTTACTTGCGTTACTCTATTTATACAACGCCGATCGACTGTGCGAGGCCAACAAAGCCCTGGAAGAAGCGCGCACCATCTACTCGTCGTCCTCTTCCTCCTCCGACTCTTCGTCCTCAATGACGCCACGGCGGCGATTCCTGTTCACGAAGTACGCGTCCGCAGACACCATCTGAATGCCCGAGGAGCTCTTCTGGTTGTTGGACTCCTCCTCCTCCTCAGCGTCCTGCTCCTCGTCGACCTCCTCCTCCTCTGCCGCCACGGCCTCCTCCTTCACGTCGTCCAGAACCTCAGGCCTGCAATTCCATTCAATGTGTTCGTCCGTCAGTCCTCCATCCACTCGGCAAGAAGAACAAGCAACCCACGAGTGCACGCACCACAGGCCCTTGGCGCGCAGACTCTTGATCTGGTCCTTGTACAGGATTGACTCGACCATGGACGTCACGGCGCCCTTCTTGCCCTCCGACGTCGTGATGTCACCGTCGCCGCCCGACACGATGAGGTAGTCGCCTGCACACACACACACAATTCGGCTGTCAGACACCAACTCTCTCTCTCTCTCTCTCTCTCCCACGGGGGCGATGGAGACGTCGTGAACGCACCGCGCTTGACCCAGATGAGCTTGCGGAATCGCGTCGGCAGCATCGTCAGCGACAGCGTGCCGTCGGCCTGCTTCACCTACTCCCCAACAGCGCACGCGTGAGTATTCATCCATGTAAATGCATAGAGTGTCAGGAGGGAGAGAGAGAGAGAGAGAGAGGACGCACCTCAAAGAGGTTGCTGCCGCGCAGCGCCACGACGCGCACGATCTGCTCGTTCTCCTTGGGCTCCGGGTCGTCGTACAGAATCTTCTTGGTCACGCCCTTGCGATACGCCGACTTGCGTCCACTGCCCGACATGGTGCTTCTGGTGGTGCTTCTGGTGGAGGATGAGCTGCTGGAGACGAAGAGCTACGCTTCGTGAGTCGGTCTGTCTGTTGGTGACGTTGGTGTTGGCGCTGGCCTGCCAACAAACCAACAAAACCATCAACAGCCACTAAGTTCGCACGAGTGAAGCCATGTCGTGCACTATTCCAGAACAAAAGTGCGGTTGACCTCTGAAATCGAATGTTGGTTCTGCACGCGCCAGCCAATCACAAGCCATTAAATCCTCCGCCAACAAACCGCTTTTTTTTCTCTGCTGGGCACAGCGTTTTTGCTGGAACCAACGTCGGACGCCAACGCCAACAACCAACAAACGCCAATTGACGCCTCTCAACGCCAACGAATCCACCATGAGCGGACGAGGACGTGGGCGTACGGCGACCCTGCCTGCATGGATGACGAAGCAGAACGAAGGCGGAGGGCCCAGCGGAGGAGGAGGAGCGGACGCTCCTCCACAGCGTAGCCAGGCGCCTCCGCCCGGCCGCCCCGACCAGTTTGAAGACGCCCCTGAACCTCGAGGCGGAGGAGGAGGAGGAGGAGGCTACGGAAATGGATACGGCGGAGGGGACCACCGCCGCGGACAGTCCCCTCCCCCTCGGTCTCCCCCGCGTCGCGGACCTCCTCCGCCAGCGTATCACGCGGACTCACGAGCACAGCCGTACTACGGCGACATCACCAACGGCTTCAACGGCAACAACAGCAGACCACCACCGCCTCCCCCACACGGAGGACCCATGGGCGGTCCGCAGCGGTCTCGCTCACGAGAGCGGGGCTTCCCGAACACGAACGCTGGCGGCAGTGGGTTTGCAGACCGCCGCGAATGGGACCGCCACAGCGGAGGAGGACCCCCGGCGGACGCCGGTCGACGCAGCCGCAGTCGCAGCCGTGACCGCTCCATGCGTGGAGGAGGAGCTCCTCCTTCATGGGGAGGCAATGGCGGACCGAACGGAGGGTTCGGATACGGCCGTGGCGGTCCTCCGCAGGGCGGACCACCACCAGGTCGCCGCCGTTCGCGTTCACGCTCGCGCTCCCGCGACAGACGTCTGCCATACCAGGACACTGATGGCGGGCGTCGTGGCGGAGGAGAGGACTTCAGTAGAGGAGGAGGTCGTGGTGGAAACTGGGGTCGCGATAATGGCGGGTTCGACCGCCGAGACGACCGCCGAGACGACCGCTACGGCCGTGATGGCGGTCGAGGTGGACGCGGAGATTCGTACCGATCGGACTACAACGGGGGTGGTGGAGGAGCGGACGGCGGAGCGGAGACCGAGTCCTCTTCTTCTGCTCCCCGAACTGGATTCCTCTCTGGTCGCCGCTTCGGTGACTTTGTGAAGGAGGCAGCGAAGAGTGCCGCGGAGGTTTACCGTGGAGGAGGTGCTGAGGAGGGAGAGGTGGGTCGTGGTGGGCACGACGACCGCAACCGTCGAGACTACGGTGGAGGAGGACGGCGCCGCTAGGGCGGAGGAGATGTCTCTGTCCGCTGCCAATGCATCCCGCTCTGCTCAGAGGAGGAGAGGTGCTACCAACACGATGGTCAACCAACACGAGGTAGATTGGAGCAGAGGAGGTCGAAAGAGAAGCTGGAAATGAACGAGTCTTTCTATTTCGCGTGGGATGTGGTGCGTGGTGTTCTGTTTATTTTAGGGCGTGAGTTGCATCGTCCCGTTGCTGGTGATGCGAGTCAGTGGCCTCTGCACCGCCTAGCGCGTCACAGCAGCACCAGCACCACGACATACCACAGGCCAGCACGATGGCGTCTTTGGCTGCGTCGCTCCGGTCAAAGGGGTCCTCTCCGTCTGCAGCGGAGGCCAAGCGACGCGACAGTGATAGCAGGAGCAGCAGTGCGAGGGAGAGCCGACGGAGTGACGTGGAGACACGAGACAGTGAGAGCAAGAGAACGGGAGAGCAAAGGCAAGTACGAGCCCAGAGAAAGCCGGAGGACGACGAGGAGGAGAAGGAGGAGTCATTGATGAGTGACGACAGCGAGGAGGAAGAGAGGACAACGGAGCAGCGAGTGTCCCCCGCCACGGAGCAGCTAGGAGCCAAGGCGCGCACGAGCTCCGCAGCGGCGGTGAAGCCTGTGAAGGATGACAAAGCTGCTGCGGATCCAGTGCTCCCACGCAAACTCTCGGTCGCTGCATTGATCCGTTCGTTCTCACCACGATCTCGAAGTAAAGCCAAAGCGAAAGATGCAGAGGACATCGGAGGCCAAGTGGACGTACGCGAAGAAGAGCCCCAGGCGAAGAAGAAGTCGCCAGTGACCTTCGGGAAGCTCAAACGCTCCAGTCTCAGCTTCCCAGCGTCCCCACCAGCGTCCTCGCCAGCCAAGGCAACGACAGAGGAGCCGCTACGAGCCAGAGCCGCGACGACGGTGGGCAGTCCAGCTTCCGTCTCCAAGTGGAAGCAGACCGTGCAAGCCGTCGCTCGAGACGCTGATCGACTGCGCATCCAGATCCCCCCGCCTCCGCCGGGCCCCACTACCCCACCAACCCAGCAACAGCCTCCCCAGCTGCCCAATAGCCCGGCTGGAAATGCTGCAGTG
This sequence comes from Pythium utonaiense, assembly GCA_023334595.1. Lineage (NCBI taxonomy): Eukaryota > Oomycota > Peronosporomycetes > Pythiales > Pythiaceae > Pythium > Pythium utonaiense. Next base: position 10,138 of record JAADVE010000048.1, on the reverse strand, counting down.
GATGCGGAATTCACGTTCGGACCTGGGAGCTTCGTGGACGATGTCCGCAACACGCTGGCTAAGTTGCTCACGACGCTGGACGCCATCGATCCACGCAAACTCAACGCGATCCGCTTGGGCGGCGAGCTCCGTGGGCTACTAGGGAAGGCACAGGACGAGTTCGCAGCCTACGAAGACGCCTTCCGCGACAACGCTGCCCGAGTAGGCGTGTCCATCGCGCTGCAGAACTTCGCAGCGTCGCTCCATCAAGTGTTTCCAATCGTGGAGCGTCTACAGACCGCCAAGTTTATGCTCAACCGCCAATTCAAGCGCGATGTGACCTTCGCGTTCCAGGAGATCAACTCGTACTACACGTCAATGTTCATGGAGCTGTCCATGTCGGTCGCGCAGAGCGCTGGGCTCGTGCTGCCCATGCCGTCGCCGCTCAAGCCGGTCGTAGAGCCACCCAAGCCGGAGCAAGAAGAGGAACAGGAGGAAGAGGAACAGGAGGAGCCTCCGAAGCCACGTGAGCCGACGGGGGACGAGCTATGTCTAGCAGCGCACCAACACTTCTTCGGCCACGGCTGCCAAGTGGATCTTGCGCGTGCACTGGACTTGTACAAGGTGAGACTATTTGAATACATCGCTCCCCAGTGGGTCGCCACCTGCTAACGTAGTTGTGACTGATCCGCACAGCAAGCAGCAGCGAAGGAGAGTGGCGTCGCCAGGCGCTGCATTGGACACATGTACTTGCAGGGTACTGGCGTCGAGAAGGACCTGTTCGTAGCGGAGAAATGGCTGAAAGACGCGGCGTCTGGTGGAGACCTCGAGGCCGTGTTCCTGCTCGCGTGCTTGCTCTGCGAGAAGGCTCCGAGCCAGAAGACGGAGACACTCCGCCGTGAGTTCTTCACGCAGGCACACACACAATTCAAGCTGGCTGCGGAGCAAGGCCACGTGGAGTCGCAGTACCGACTGGCCGTGCTGCTGGAGAGCGGAGACTCAAGCGACGGCAATCGCGTCGAGAAGAGTGACCGAATACGACAAGCGATGCCCTGGTACAGACGAGCGGCGGAGCGGAGCCATACAAAAGCCGAGTCTGCTCTGGGCCGCATCTTGCTGCTGCACTACGAAAACCCGGTTGTTGGAGCTGCAGAGGAGACCCAGAACAACGCGACGGAGGCGATCCACTGGCTGCAGCGAGCGGTGTTGCGTGACGACGTGGACGCGCTCACGCTGCTCGGCGTGATCTTCAGCACGGGCAAGTGGGGCACGAGACGCGACGTGGACCGAGGCGTCGCGTTTCTTCGAAGAGCTGTTGCTGGCGGCAGCTACGAAGCTATGCTGCATCTCGCACGGCTGCTGCTGACGCCAGCCAGCCCTTCACTATTAGAGACAACGAATGTGAAGCCCGTGAGCACGGGCAGTGCATTGCCCCTGCAGGATCGCGAACAGAACCATGACGAAGCCCTTCGGTTGCTGCTCACGGCCGCACAGGGTGGTGGCATCGTGGAGGCCAACTACGAAGTGGGCGAGCTACTTTTTAACTCGAGTATGCTTCGTGACCGCGCCGCAGCGCTACGTTTCTTCGCCAAGGCAGCGGAGTCCCGACCTGTATGATTCATCCACTGGCTCGCTCTCTTGCTTGGCTGCTGACGGACTGACTGTGGTGTGGTGTATGTGCCTCAGCCCCACGCGATCTCAGCAAGAAAGGCGGCGACGATGCTGTACTCTGGCGTTGGTAGCAAGGCGGTCGACAAGTCTCAGGCCCATCGCTTCTACACCATCGCAGCACAAGCTGACGACGCGGAGGCCCTCAACGCGCTGGGTACGGTCGCGGTTTTCGTGGATGCTTCGTGTGAAGGCAAGGCACTGACGGTTCTGACGTGATGCGTCGTGATGTGTTGTGTAGGTCTCATGTACGAGGAAGGCGAAGGCTGCGAGCTGGACTTCCAGAAGGCTCTGGGCTGCTACCGACGCGCCGTCGAGCTGGGCAGCGCACACGCGCACTTCAACTTGGGCTGCTTACTGGCACACGGCAAGGGCGTGGCACGAAACCTCGACGCTGCACAGGCGCATTTCCAGAAGGCACTGAAACTTGGGTACACGTTGGCTCAGGACTTCCTCCGGCCAGAGAGCTAGGCATGGGACACTCGATCGTTAGTGTAGTGCTCGTGGGTGTACTGAGAGATACGCGTACCTCGCTGGCGCGTGCATACTTGTGGATGAGGAGGCAGCAAGGAGGGGGGCACAGACAACAGAGAAGCGATGGGTTAAGATGCAGTGTATTGGGAGGAGGGCGAAGACGCAGCGACGTGCTGGGCGTGGACGTCCGCCTCTGTGAACACAAATCATGAGCAGAGAGAAGAGAAGAGAAGAGAAGTGAAGGGATACCGTGCGGTAGCATGAAGAAGAAGACACACCGCCGTCTTGGACACGCTGGGACCGCACTGCAGCTGAACAAAAGCGACGACAACAACACGGACACGAACAGAGAGACGAGGATGCAAGTGGCAAAAAGAGTCGATTGCTCTGGCATCAGCGGTCTCTCTATCAGTCTTTGCGTGTCTCGCTCTCTCGCGGACGGCTGGCTCGCTATAGTCGTACTGTACGTGTTGCTGCATCGTGTCGGAACGCGCTTCCTACGAGAAATCCCGTCGCGCGTACTTGTCCTCGTCCATGAACTCGACCGCGACGATGCGGTTCGCGAACCCTCGGCCGTGCAGCTCCGTGGATGCGGCCTGGGCCGACGTCACTGCTCCAAACTCGACAAACACCTTGCCCACCGCGGACTGGACGCCGTCACGTGGGCGTGGGATCACCAGCGACTGCACGGCGCCAAAGCGTTCGCACTCGGTCTTGATATCGTCCAGGATGTCCACGTACTCCTCTTCGTCCTCCAGCTCCTCTGGTGTCACCATGTTGTTCAGGATAATCACACGAGACGGCGTACCAAGCGGCACACCGAGGCCGAAACCAGCCAGCGAAATGGTCTGCAGAGCAGCCTTCGTGGGGTCGAGACCCATCGACAGCGCTGAGTTGACTGAGCCGGCGGCACTCGCGACGACCTTGGCGTTCTCCTGGGACATCGCTCTTCGCACAGTGAGCGTCTTGTCGCCGAGCTTCATATCGTTCAGGCCAAGACACGCTTGGTCCGTCACGTTTGGATCCATGTACTCACAGAAGCCGTAGCCCTTGGACATGTTCGTGTTGAGCTCCTTGACAAGGTGGAACGACTTGAGCGCACCGAAGGCTTGCAGCAGCTCCTTGACCTGCTCGTCGTTGAGGTGGTACGGGATGCCACCAATGAAGATCTTGTTCGGGCTGTCCTGCACAGTTGTCGACACAATACCCAGAGCAGCAAGATTGAGCTGTGGGATCGGACCCAAGTCGGTAGGCACAGTGGACGGGTTGTAGTCGTTCGGCCGACGGATCTTGACTGGCTGGCCGCGGAAGCTCACGCCGTCCAGGTTCATACACGCCGTCGTGAGCTCGATGGTCTTGAGCTCCACGAACGCGAAGTGGCGCTCGCGGTTGATGTACACCGAGACAACTGCACCTCCCTCCTGGCGCTCACCCAGCGCGCGGTCGATGACGTCGTTGAAGAACTCGGAGATCTCCTGCTCCTGGACTTCGCCGATGCCGCCAACATACAGGCGACGCGCGTGACGCGTCTGCTGGTGACCGGCCGAGAAGTGGGAGCCGTTGGTTGGTGGCGGGCCGAACGACGCTGGGCCAACAGCGCCAGAGAGAGCCGCCATGTTCTGCTGGAGAATGGCCTGTGCGGCGTAGGCAGCGGCGTTCTCGTCCGTGACACCAGGTGGACGCACATCAAAGTTGGACTTGCGACGACGACGACGTTCTCGCACTGGCGATCGCGAGCCACTACGCGAGCGCGAGCGACGCGACGAGCCGCGCTTCTCACCACGGTGGCTGCGGCTGCCGCGGTCTCGGGAACGGCTACGCGAGCGGCGCGAGGACGGACGCGACGAGCGGTGCGAGGACGATGACGGACGGTCGCTCTTCTCGCGGCGACGCGCCGAGCGGCTGCGGCTGCGGTGGCCACGGTCACGCTCACGGTCGCGGCTGCGCGAGCGCTTGCTGCTGGACTTGGACGGCTCCTGCTCAGCACACAAATCGCAAATGAGTACTTTCTACAATCGATGGAACAAGGCGACTACTAATTCCTCGAGACCCACCGGAGCATCGGCGAACTGCTGCGGCACTGCGGAGAAGCCTGGGACGGCGCCCGGCGCGATGCCGCGGCCCATGGGCGCGAAATGCTGCGTGGGCGGCGCCTGGAAGTGCTGCGCGGGCGGCGCGGCCGGGCGCTGGTTGTAGGGGAAGCCCGTGGGCCTTGCCGGCGCGACGGGAGCCGCTGGCGCGGGAGGCGCAGCAGCAGCGGCAGGCGCCTGCATCTGCGCCTGCATCTGCTGCTTCTTCATCCACGCAGGCATCGTGAGTTCTCGCCCGCGTCCCGCCATCTTCGCTCGCTTGCTTCGTGTCCTTGGGGAGGTTCGGAGGCGTAGCTCTTGGCGCCGGAGGGGACAAAAGGCGTCCCGGGCGGGAGCCACCAACCCCTTATCACGCAACACAAGTGCGGGCGGTTGCTCAATGAGGTGAATGCCTCTGTTATACGATGAACTAGTCAGCATCGGTTACTACAGGTACAGTCCAAATGGACCTTGTGGATCACATCAATATTGAATGGAGTTTCTGCGACGATACGTTGACATGCACGGCTTCCAAGCTTCTCGAATCTCTCGGGCGGCTACAGCATCACGGGTGGGGCGGAGTAGCTCTCGAGTTGCTGGACATGAGAGGGCTTATCCACAGTCTTGGAGCACGCGCTTCGCCGACTGAAGGATGTTCTCGCTGGCGTCCGAAACGTGCGTCCACGTGCAGGGCGCAAACCCCTTCAGCTCCTTCACGAACTCGACACACGCCTCGGACTTGCAGTACGCCTTGGCTTCTTCCTCCGTCTGGTGCTTGTAGCCCAGATAGATCAGCGGCCACGTGCATTTCTCGTGCAGTTTGCCCAGTCCCGCGTCGTCATGCAGCTCGTCGGCAAGGTCCTTCAAGTCGCTGCAGACCGCCGCGGCGTCGCCCACGGTCTGCTCTTCCGGGATGATGCGTCTTCCGTCCGCCTGTGCCGTGCGCGCCACGCACAGCGCGAGCAGCACGAGCGTCGCCTTCATTGTTGGTGTCGACGAGCAGCTCTTCGCGAATGGGAATGCGATGAACGAAGAGCTCCCTTTCTCACGGGATCCATTTGTTTCACTTCAGTGACAATGTAGTGACATGTATCCACGAAGAGTCGCGGCAGCGGAGCCTCATGGCAATTAATTGCGGAGCTCCCTGGACGAACGGCGCTGTCTGAGCATCCACGATGAGCGCCAACCGCGAGGTGACGAAGGAGACTGTGCGGTTCTTCGACGCCAGCGAGTGTGGCGACGCGAAGGAGGTCGAGGCGCTGGTGAACGACCCGCTCGTGGACAAGAACTGGCATCGCCAGCAGTCGGTACGATGGCGAGAAAGGACGCGGGGGCGCCACAGTGCCCAACTGAATGGCGCGTTGTTCTGTGTCACATTAGTACGGCGCGACGCCGCTGATTGCTGCAATTGCAAACGGCCACGCGGCGGTGGTGGATATCCTGCTGGATGCTGGTGTGGAGCTGGGCGAGCTCAAGACGCCGGTGCGTAGTCTCGGTCGCTTGGTGCTTCCAGGGGGCATTATGGCTCATGCGTTCACCATCTCTGTAGGATCGAAACAGTCCTCTCCACGAGGCTGCGTTCCGCGATGAGCCGGAGATCATGGAGAAGCTCTTGCGGAAGATCCAACAGCAGGGCAATCAGCCCACGTCCACGCTGGTCGACCTTCAGAACCAAGTGAGTCCAGCGTAGCGAGTGGATGCCACCATGGAGAACAGAGACTCACGCTAGTGATGTATGGTGGACAGTTTGGCAACACGCCCCTCCACAACGCTGCGCGCTCAGGTAGCGCAGGCTGCGTAGCCCTCTTGTTGCGAGCCGACGCGAAGCCTGCGCTCCAGAACATTGTACGTTGCAAGCACTTATGGGCAGCCTTGTCGGGACGCTTATAACTCATTGGAGCTGTCGACCTCAGAATGGATCTCTTCCGCTGCACCACGCGTGCTACTGTGAGAAGCCTAACCTCGAGGTCACGAAGCTACTCGTGGATGCCGGCAGCGACGTGAACCACGCGGACGAGCAGGGCTACACGCCGCTGATGATCGCTGCCAAGAAGAACCAGACCGATATCATCGACTTTCTGCGCGAGCGCGGAGCTGACCTCACGGCCAAGAACCAGTTCGGCGAGGACGCGCTGCACTTTGCGACTCTGCGGGACAACAAGGACGCCGTGGAGCTGCTCAAGTCCATCATGAAAGAGTAGACCGTGGGGCACCATGGTATAACAATAATCAGTTTCTTTATTTCGTTTCATCGGTCGAGTCTTGTCGGCACACGGGGCAGTTCAGGCGTGTGTGGAACCACACGCAGATGCACGAGTCGTGGAAGCGGTGGCCGCACGGCAGCTCCACGCCCTGCGTCGGCTGGCTGGTGAGCGTGTCCAGCAGGCCCACTACGTCTCCGGCTGCGGCCGTCGCCACGATCTCAGCTGGTTCGAAGAGGCTGCTTAGGCAGATACTGCAGTCGTCGTTGTCGTGGCCATGGCTTTCCACGGACGTATCAGCCGTGCTTGTCGCCATCAGCGGCGTCACGCGCTTGAGGGACTGGATCACGCCGACCGCGACGCTGTCGTCTTCGTATTGTACTCGGCACATGGACTCCGTGAGCCGCAGCATTTCGCGCAGCAGCTCGCAGCTCTGCAGCCACTGGGCGTTCAGCGACAGCAAGCGGAAGAGCTGGTACAGGAACCGCGTGATGCGCGCACATTTGTCGTCGAGATGGCGTTTACCCACTGTGCTGAACGGCGGGAACTTCTGCCACTGCTTCACCTCCTCGCGCACCTGCACGCACATCGCACAGTGCGCATGGCGGCTGCTGCTGCTGTTGCTGTGGCTGTGGCTGCTTCCTGGGGCGGGACTAGTACTGCCATCGCGTGGGCCAGGGTGGCAGGAGCACTTGGTGCCTCGGTGGCTCTTGGCGAGTCGAATGAGCTGCGTCTCAACGTGCTTGACCTGCTTGATATCGACGCCCACGGCCCAGTTGCCGCCGCGCGGGCGGCGCATGGCCACGCAGAAGCGAGCGCGCAGCCGCTTGGTCGTGTGCGCCACCGTGACCTCGAGGCGGATGTCCTGCAGGCTCGCGGCGCGGCGGATGTCCGACAGCTCGGCGATGCGGTCGATCATGGTGGAGCTCTGTGATGCCGGGAGCGCAATGGATCGAAGGCGGCGTATTGGAGACTGGCGCGGTGTCAACGTCGCTGCGGTACGCGATCGGATTGGATCGGCGGGTAGGGTGTCCGCCTGGAAGGGCAGCAGCGGTTGCCTGGTGATTGCGTATGGAGCTCCCCCACTGCAAGTGCGACAGCAGGCGCTTAGGCGTGAACAGGGCGATGGCCAGAGTGGCGGATGGATGATGGATCAGCTGGCCCCGGGCTGTCGCGTAAAGCGGGTTTCAGTGCGCGCCAAGCAGCACCTTCCACGCTGCGTGAAGACCTCTTACAGAAGCAGAATGCGAGTGCGGAGACGGCAGTGGTGCCGCCTCGGTGGTGGTGGCGTTGCGTGGGTTGGCGTCGTATTCTTGGGTGCACCAGCAGTGGTGGTTCTGGTCCGGAAGCCGCCCGAATCAGCCCCACGCTGGGCACAGTTGCCGGCGAGTGCATTTTCAGAAGCTTCTTTGCCAGGAGACGGCGGCTCATTGGCTGCTTACGGAGAGTCCACCCAGGAATAAACAGGAGACCACCGACGAAACAGTGTGCGGTGATGATGCGCATGCCACCGGCTCCAGGACAAGCGCCGGGCATCGCAATCACACCAACACTCTGGGAAAGGACACCATCTCAAAATGGAACGGTCTCACTTGACACAAGGTGTTGGTCTCACTTCTACTGAAGGGAGAGAGAGATGGAGGAAGGGCGAGTGTGGTTATCATGCGAGTGATTATTCAGCCATTAGTGTTCTACGAGGAGCACGGAAGACGCGAGTGGGTCCACGAGTGCGATCGCTTAGTACTGCGCCTTCTTGGCGGCCTCAGCGGCGATCGCCTTCTCACGGAGCTCGAGCTTCTTCTGGGTCTTGAGGCCCATGATGCCGCCACCCCACTTGCGGCGGAGCGCAGCCTCGTCGTACTTAGCCTTGAACGAGGTCGAGAGCGAGTCGAACTTGGCCTTGTCCTCCTTGTTCACGTGGGTGAGGGCGACGACGGCGGCGTTCTTCTTGTTCACGAGCTGACCGAGGCGCGACTTGCCCTTAACGATGGCGTAAGGGATGTCGAACTTGCGGCACAGCGCTGGGAGGAAGATGACCAGCTCGATTGGGTTGACATCGTGGGCGATGATCACGAGCTTGGCCTTCTTCTTCTCGATCAAGGTGGTCACGTGGTTAAGACCGAACTTGACGGTGGCTGGTGGGGCCGAGGCCTCCTCCTTGCCGGCGGCGATGTTGCGCAGACGCTCGGTCTTGGCGACCTTGGTCTCTGGCTGGTACTTCAGCAGGAGCTTGAAGAGGTCAGCGGCCGAGTTCTTGTCCAGGGTGTTCTTGAACTGGTTGATCGATGGAGGAACCTTCAGGCGCTGGTACAAGATCTTGCGCTGGCGCTGGATGCGCACGTAACGTGGCCAGCGGACGAAGCGCGACAGGTCCTTCTTAGGCTATTGGATCAAAAACACACGAGTCAGTACGTCACGATCTAGGCAACCGCAGCAGGCGCAAGAGGGCGCTCGACTCGTCGGTCCGTTCGGAACCGCGAGCGCGAGACGCCGAGCAGTGGTTCTTTACCCTTGAGGTGCACTCAATCGTGAGAATGAAATGCCACCACAAGTTTTGTGTCATTGCGGTCGTGGGGGACCCGCTACGCCGAGCAGCTCGTTGCTCCGGTGCTCACACTCCGCTATCTCTTTCGAGAAGACAGACAGAGGCGCTCGCATACCCGGCAAGCCACTCGGCTCACACATTATTGATTGTGAACCAACACACGCAAGCGTGTGTCGCGCCTCTTGACAGTTCTGGGGAGGAGCTCCCTAGAAGAATCGGTTGGCTCAATCATGTACCTGAATGTCGCCACCAAGACGGAAGTTCTTTGGCGTGCTCTGGAAGAGAGGGTTCTTCACTGGCTTGGCCGAGCCCGTTGGCTTGGTCGACTTGGCCGCAGGGGCCGACGTGGTCTTCTTCACAACCTTCTTGCTTGGCTGTTGGTTCATAGCGGAGATGGAAGACGCCATTGCGTTAGTTCACTGTCTGTCGCCCATAGATGCAGCGGCCACACGCACCATGATGATAACTCGTAGATGGCGAATAAACGAATGCTTCGGCCCATACGCCGTCGGTGATGGAGAGCCCGTGCCACCAACCACCCATCGCGGCTCAGCCAGTCGTCGAGCAGCTCCAAAGGGAGGGCGGTGTTTTATACACCTGTTTCAAACACAAACCTCCACTATAGCATGGTTAGTAACTTCACAACCGACGGTACGAACAGTTCATCAGTTAATAGAGGTGACAAGCATGGATGGGAAAGGGCACATACTGTACCGTTGACGTGACAAAAATGAGGATCGATCTCTCAAAATTATAGGATATGCCAACCAAAAACATGCAATTCCAAAATAAATGCAAAAGGGTTAGGCAGACAGTCTCACAAGTCACAGGAAATATCACACGTCACAGACGGAGCTCGGCAGTCCCGTCAGCGTGCTCTGTGAACGAGCGCGCGATGTCCATCGTCACCGTGGGCAGGCCGAACACTGCTTCAGTTGCACGTCTCGCCTCGGGGGTGAACTGCGTGAATGAACTCGGTAGATAGCTGTCCAAAAGCCGCTCAACATCGTGGGAGAGAAGAGGACACTGTGCAGTCTCGTCGCCGTCGTGTTGCTCGCCTGTTGCCTTCGTGCTTCGTGCTGGCGCCATCGCGATCTCAAGAATGGCGCATTTGAATTTGTTGTTCATAATGGCGTCAAAAATACGCGGGAACCTCGTGAATGCATTTTTCTGGAGCGATCCAGTCTTTTTGGAAGTGGATT
>JAADVE010000047.1:0-44030 GCA_023334595.1 Pythium utonaiense | reverse complement strand
GTCCTGGCGCGCGAACTCGTTGTCGCGGCGGCGCTCCAACTGCTGCGCGCTCATGTTGTGGTAGTTGGTGTTGCCGCGCACGGGCTCCGCCGAGATCCCGTCGTCCCTGTACATCGGGTGGTTCGATCGTCCGTTCGCCATCGTGCTCGCTCTGCGCTGCGCTGTGCTGCGTCTGGTGTCGTGTAGTGATGGCGACTCGCTCGCTCGCTTCTTCCCTCCGCTTCCCAGCGATTACGCCCTGGCTGCGACCCAGAACTGGCCGCCGCGACAGAGAGCTCCAAGTCGACCCTAATCGCTCTCGACCACCCTCAAATAACAACTCACTGACCTCGTACTGAGCGTCATAGGCGATGGGTTGCTGAAAGAGAGTCATAGGATGTGAATGGGCTGAATTTTTCTCACAATGAGAAGCTCCACACCGCAACATGGCTACACCACGCGGCTCCTATTCCGTGAGGGTCGACTCGCAGTCTCGCATCCAGATACGATGGCTGAGGTGGAGATTGCGGGGTGCAGACTTGTCGGTTGTGAGCTTCTCATCAACCAGCGTGATCCTACTGCGCCAGGATGATCATGAGGTCGGCGGGCGGTGTGATGCCCACGTCCGCGAGGTCTTTGGCCGAGGCTTGAGCATGATACGCCGCGCAGCCATTGAAGCGACGTGGGTCAGTAGATCCTCGCGCTGTTGGAATGTACGCTGCTTGCGGTGCATGTTTGCCAGCGTACTCGTCGAGAAGTAGTGGTAGTCGGGATGAGGGTTCTTGACGCACACACGCACGTGGTCGAGCGTGGCATTCGAGTCCGAGGCGTTGAACACCAGGCAGTTCACGTAGAAGAAGCGGCGACACGTCGTGTTGCCACACGGCACAGATGTACAGCCATTGAAATCGAGAAGAACGACCTGGCACTGCGGACAACAGACCGCGAAGATCCGATCACGGATATGGCGGATGAAACAGTCAATATCTGCACCGCCTGCCGCGAGGAACTCGTCACAACTGACGCCGTCATGGCGTTCCACGGCATTGCCAGTCGATCTGTAGCACGATAAGCAGTATCTGCGAACGCAGACCTCACACGTGATAAACTTGCCGTCGATGCTTGGCGTGTTGGGCTCAGTATTCGCGAGCGATAGGATTTGGTTGCAGCCCACTCTGGGGCAGACTCTTGCTTGTCACAAGCGTGGAGGAACGCATTGACTGCCGCTGCACTGCCGAAGAAGATCTTGCCAGCTGACACCGCGTCAGCCCACGTGACGTATATACGCCCAGTGATCGCCATATCACCCAGCGCCTCTGCTCGGCATCGTCTCACAATAGACCGCATCGGCTCGACCACCGCGTTCGTGAGCATGTGACTCGAACTGGCCAAGTTCTCCAGGAGAAGCCGCGCCACGTGCTTGTCCACGAGATGGAGCGTGGCTACGTGGGGCGACGTCTCCTCGTCCACGTCCATGTGGTCAATCACCGACTTGTACGCGTCTCCAAGACCCATGAGCTTGGCGCAGCTCCCCACCACGCTCCGCAGTGCAACAGAGTCGCCGCCTGTCGAGTTGGAGACAAACTCGTCTCCGAAGAGCAGCTCGCGCAGTTGGAAACCGAGCCCGATCACCGCGCGTGTCGAGCCCATACAACCGACCTCTAGGAACGGGCGCGTATCCAGTCGGCGCTGGCGACGCAGCTCTAGCTCCAGCGAGGCGTCGTCTTCAGCGTCCGCATGCGTGGTTTTCTTACCGTCGAGCGCTGGACTTTCTCCACGCTCACCGTAGTTCTGAAGCCGTCGACGACGCCGTTTCGCTGGTGGCGGCGGCGTGGTACCGGGGGCATACACTTCCAGAAGCTGTAGGTCGTCATCGTCGTCTGCGGCGTTTTATTGGCGCTGCGCGCGAGTGCGCGTCCGCGTCATCGCCATGACCTTCGTGACATGGCTTCCTTTTTGTCGTGTGAAGAAGTGTTGGAGGGAATAATGTTGGCGATTCCGGATTTAGGAGGACGCTGCGCACCTAGTACAGATGACAACTTCAATATTAGCGAACCAAGAAGGACCTTTGCGTGGATAATATCCGAAGCGTACTTAGGATAGAAGGATACAACCTCGTTTTCGAGGTGTAATAGTACCGTACGTGCTGAGATGGCTTCGCCTGCTGAAAGGCGACGCTCGCGACGCGAAGGAAGGCAAGTGATGAAGACGACGAGCCCCGCAACGAGCCGCGCTATGCCTGGTGATGAGGGTGGTGGTGCCCGCGACTACAATGGGATGTCTATACAGCAACTGGAGCAGCGGCGAGAGGAGGAAATGAACCGCCAGGAAGAAGAGCTGGAGGCTATTCATCACGGCGTCAAGGGGCTCAAGCAGCACGCGATTGCTATCAATGAAGCTGTTGTGGAGGATATTGAGATTCTCAAAGACCTTGACCATGTAAGGATGTGTATGTGTGTTGGTTGTTGTCTGAACATCGGTCCGGTACTGACGGAGCTGGATGTTCAATAGCGAATGGATACCACCCAAGATGAGATCAAGCGAGGCACAGATAAAGCCATCGACGTCAACAAGAAGAAAGCTCATCTATGCAAGCTGTATGGGTTGATAGCAGCACTGGTTGCAGCTGAGGTCGTCCTCAGTGCTGCAGGGATTAGATTCATGTGAGTCGTGTGCAGTCCAGTTGTGTACTAGTATCATGCCCAACCGCTCCATTTCCAACGACCATCGCAGTGGTCGTGTTCACCTCAGGGCATCCAGGCAAGAAGCTCACGAAGTGAATGAGCTGTTGACTCCATCCATACGCACGCAGCACGTAGTAGTATCAGCAGATCAGCTGGACACCCAAAATAACACAATCCGTTTTGGTATTTTATTTGTTCAGCACGTGCGGAGGTCTGCATATGGAGCGATCCACAAGTCCTGCAAAGGCGTGTGCAGTTCTGCCTGCAACGCCGACTCTGCATCCTAAAAATCCAGAATGGTCCGCTGCGGAACCCAAACATCAACCCAACTCAGGTACAGTCTGTAGGTACAGTCCCCTTCCCCTCGACGGGATATTTAACCTCCAAACCCAGATTGACTGTGTGACACAGTCAATCTGTGTGAGTGAGCGCCATCCGGCACATTCACTGGATCGAATTTTGCAGAACATCTGCCGCACTGCACATCACTGGGGGGCATGGACTGGTGCCCGCCACACGGCACTCGGCGTGTACTGTGAGATAGAATGCATTGTGATATTCGCTCTGCACCTCGCAACCAACAAAGAACAGAATGAAGACCTCCTTCGTGCTCGCTGCCGCGCTCATGGCCGTCGCTGCCTCCTTCACCCACGCCTCTGGAACCCTTGGGGACAGCGTTGTCGCTGCGCAACCACCGTCGCGCCTCGATTCGTCCGCAGGTTCTTTGATGGGCCCAGCCGCGGAACCGAACGTGGACCCGAACGCCCCCGTGAAGCCAGGTTCATTCACCCCTCCTCCGACGGGCGAAAGCGCGACTGATCCGGATGGAACGCCTAAGCCAGGATCGGGCGGTGTCGCTGGGGGTGTCGCGGGAGGTTTCGACACGAACACGACGGAAACATCGTCGTCGACTTCGGGCTCGAACTCCACTTCGTCCACCTCTAGCTCGAGCAACTCGACCACCTCTGGCACCTCTGGCACCTCAGGCTCGACCACTGCCTCCAACTCATCGACCACTGCGCCAGCGGCTGCGAAGTCTGCCGCCGCGGGATACTCGGCCGTCTCTGTCGTCACGGTCGTGTCGGTTGCTTCGACTGCCGCTGCTTTTGCATGGTAAATCCACGCGCGCGATCAAGTCCCAGTTCCATTTCGTCCGCCCTCACGACCGCATTTCCTTGTCTCCTCATCAGTATCTAATTCGTTCCAACATGAAGCATTTAGTTTCTTTTCCTTTGAACTGTGTTCCAGCCTGTGTGTGCCCGCGTTGGCAGAACGACTTTGACTTCGTCCGCCTGCACGTTGGCTTCTGGACCTGGGTAGACAAGCTCTCCAACGTTGAGGTCTTGAACGCTCATCCAGGAATGCGTTCTGCTGGCGCAGTTGGAAGTGTGGAGGCCCAGGACACACCATCGTCGTGAGAGTTGTCGAAGCGGTCAGAACAGCAGCCTGGATGCCACCATTGTGCGTCCACGAATCCAGAGCCACTTTCTTGACTCCTCCACAAAGTTGGACCGAGTCCGTGATGCTGGACACCAGCAGGCTCAAGAATCACCATTCTCTTCCCAGCATGGACGCCAGCTGGAGGTGTTCAGTGGCCATTGCGCGTGGTCCCGGCTTCGCGACGCGTCCTTGACAGTTGTCGTGTGGTTGAAAAGTTCCATGCGTCACGCAGCGAAACCTTGAAGCATGGCGGACGAACGCCAACACAGGACAGCAACGCCAACAAAACGCGCCAACAGCGCCAACGAGTGACGCCACCAACAGTAGGGGGGAAGAGGCCACTCAGTCGGTAATTTCCCTCCAACAAGTCCCAAGCAAACCAACAACTCACAGCACCACGAGTATGAAGACCTCCTCCATCACCACGTTCGTCGCCGTCGCGCTCTGTGCGTTCGTCGCAGCGCCACAGTTCGCGCTGGGCGAGACCAACTCTTCCGAGCCAGAGTTCCTTCCGGGCGTGCCAGCGCCCAAGGATCTCGGCAGTGGCTCCGACGACTCCGAGCCGCAGTTCCTTCCGGGCGTCGCCACGCCAGAAGGACTCGACGGCTCCGTGGAAGGCGAGGCGGACCCGATGACTGTCGGCCCTGCCAAGATGGAGGCGGGAGCGAGCGATGCCAGCGGCAGCAAGGGTGCCGCGGTGGCTGCTCCGGTTAAGGCCGCGACCTCCGCGCCGGCGGCTGCGTCTTCCGCGAACGCAGTGGCGGCAGGCGCGGCCGTCATCGTCTCCGTGTCCGCGACCGTCGCGTCTCTTTGGTAATAATCCCAGTTATGTAATAGCGCGGACTCAATACACGTTTCCGTGTGCGTATCCATCCACTCATCATCATGATCATGGCACACACTCGTCTCAGTTCACACCTTGGATTTGGATGGAAGGGGTTTAAATATCCGCGCATCGGACGCGCATTTTCGCTCGATACTGGTTGCTACGGTAGGTTGCATTGGTGCGGGGGCGGGCGGAGGGAGGATGTACGCTTGCGGCGACGGCAAGGCGTTTCTTGGTTTGGTAGAGTCGGTTGGGTGTCAGTCGCGTTGCTGTACGCGCGGTGTCTACGAGATGACGCAATTCTCCTTGTTGCGACGGCCCAGCAGCGACTTCTCCTTCTCCATCAACGTCTTCTGGGTCATCGTAGCTGTTCATTTCACAAGCATCCATCGTCAGTAGGTATATCCAACAGATTCCCAATGTGGGAACGCATCGATGACGTACGGTTGAGGCTCATGAAGAAGGCGTCACGTGCGATCGTCTCCAGCGCGCCATTCGTGTTCATCGACGTCTTGGCACTTGTCTCAATGAAGCGCACGTTGTACTGACGCGCAGCTGCGAGCCCTTCCTCCGTGGACACGACGCGGTTCGGCAGATCGATCTTGTTGCCCACCAACAGCATTGCTGGCATATTGGGCGACGCATACTGACGGATGTTGTTCATCCAGTAGCCGACGTCTGACATAGGAACACACTTCGTCAGCAAACTACACATCTCAGTCGATCTAAAGAAGCTGAACCACGTACTGTCGAAGCTCTTCTTGTCGCTCACATCATACACGAGGACGATGCCGTTCGCGCCCTTATAATACGCTAAAGAGAGGGTCACACATGTCAGCCACAATGTATACAAGCAGTCCATTCACCCTGTAGGGAGACGTACTCGCAGTGATGCGGTGGAAGCGCTCTTGGCCTGCGGTGTCCCAAATCTGCAGTGCGATCTCATCTTCACCGACGGCGATATTCCGCAGCTTGAAATCCACTCTGCACAGCGAACACAATCCATATTAGCTCCCACCATCAACATCACATCCATTGGAGAGCTGCCGCGAACGTACCCTGCAGTTGCGAGCATGGATTCGGAGAACTCATCGCCGGAGAAGACACGCATCAAGCTCGTCTTACCAACGCCACTATCACCGAGTAGAAGGAGCTTGAGCTTGTGTCGCTTCACCGGGGCCGGTGGAGGAGAGAGGGCCGCTGAGTCAGTCGTTGAGTCGCTCTTCAGTGGAAGAGACGCTGCGGTTGACGAGCTAGCTCCAACTGATGAAGTGGATCCCGCAGAAGTCGTGGAGGTTGATGTGAAGGAGGACCCAGAGCTCACACCATTCGGTTTACTGGACGATCCCTTCGATGGTGGTGGGCTGTTCGAGTTCGGTGTCTTGCCGCCAGCTTTGAACACCTTTGCCTTAAAGAAAGACGCCTTCTCTGACAGCGTTTTCCGCGTCGACATCTTCTGGCTCCGCAGCTTCTTGTCTTCTTCTTCGGCCATTCGCTTCTCTTCCAGCTCCGCCTCACTCAGCAGCGAGCTCTCGTCCTTCGGTCCAGCAGACTGCAGCGTGACGCCATCCACGGATAGCGACTGCAATCCTTCAGACAATGCGTCCAGCGCCTTGGTCGACAGCGCACCAGTCGGCTCCACAACCTCGACCTTCTTCACGCCCACGATCTTGCTTTCGTCCTGGAGCTTCGACACGTCCACAGGCGCGGAGCCGACCAGGTATATCTTGGAAAGCGACGTCGCCCGTCGCACGATCTTGGCCATCTCGTCCTCATCTTGCTGCTCACCTTCCTCCTCATTGTCGTCGTTACGGTTGCGATTCAGAGACGAGAACGAGCGACTGCGTCTCCGGCTACTCGCTCCACCTGCAGACGCCTTGTCCGACTCCATCTCCATCTCCATCGTGCGCTTGGCCGTGAAGCTGCGCGCGCGACCGCGGCCAAAGCTCTCGCCGCCGTCCGAACTCGCAGGCGAATTCAGCCACGCCGGGTCGTGGCCGCCGTCCACAATGTCCACGGGCACAGGCCGCTCCATGCTGCCGCTCTTGTTGCGCGTCGGCTCGCCGAGCTGCGGCGTGTCCAGCGGCTCCAGTTCACCGCCTCGTCCACCTCTTCTGCTGCTCGAACGGCGGTCGTAGTCGTCGCCGTGGACGTCCATTGCGCTGTCGTCCTCGTCGTCGTCGTGTGTAGCAAGAATGGAGCGACTGCGCGTGCGTCCGCGGCCTTCAATGGCCATCTCCATCTCGCGCTCCCATTCGCGCTGGGCGGCGTCGGCGTCGTCACTACTCATGCGATCGTTCGGGTGGGGTCCGGAGATCGGTTCTACCGACACTGTTTTATTTTTCGTGGCTGGTTTCCGTTCTGGATCACTGGATCGACCGATCGATCTGGATTCCGTCCAAAGCGCTGGATTTCCCGTCCGAAGCAGAACCGTTCCTTTTCGTTTGCTCTTTTCGGTGCTGGACGCGGCTTCCGGACAACTGACTGGGTGTCGTTGGTGGGTGTTTTGTTCCGGACCGATCTGTCGCGCGTGGCTGATGGCGAATGCGGTGCAGTCACGTAGTGATCTCTGATGCAAGACACGCGCGTGGGGCCTGCTTGGGTGGGCGGCCGTGACGTGGGTTGTGTTGGCTGCAGGCGCTTGCTTCACTCGCCGTCGTCGTCGCCGCAGCTTCTGACTGACTGTTGTGCAGTGCGCGTTCACACCCGCGGCGGTGTGAGTAATGCTCTCCAGTCCGACGCCCCCAAGGCCAAGAAGCCCTTCTGTGCTCTGAGGTGGGGAGTGATGGTCGAAGACAGCGCCGTACACTGCATCCCCGATTACTAGACCCTCCGTCGCATGATTATCATCCAATCAGTATCACGCAAGAGAAATATTCGACCAATCAGAGGGAGATGATTTGAGGATGGGGGACCGCCTCAATGAAAAGCGCCGCTGGCTGGCCTCATGCACGAGGATCCACCGCGTCCATGAGACATCGTAATGCGCGCGACGCCGCGACGCCGGGCGAGGCAACCACATGCATGCGTTAACGCTCATCTTCCGCAGCGGACTGATGGACGCAGTGCAGGGCGTCTCGTTCGCAGCGGCCCGGACTGTACCACGACGCATCCATCAGTCATCGGCAGCACCATCACGATGGTCGACCGCGCGGTTACGCGAGCGGGACCCACGCGATCATCCTTCTCCCGTCATGGAAGGAAGGATGCAGGGGGGTAATCATGCTGGGATCTGGTGCTGCGATGAGGAACCAGAGGAGGTAGAAATAGTGTGGGTGCGTCGATCGCACATGCCCTGCAGGGCTTCCTCTGCCGCGCAGACGCAGCCGGCGATTGGGAGTGCGTATAGGGTGCAAGGGTATCCATTGGACGCTTCAACTGCTGCAGTCACACGCCGCATGGCTGAGAATGGATCCATTGCTACTGTGCGCGTGGATCTGTTGGGTACTGTACGAGCTTGCAATCTACGATGGCGTTACGGTGGACTCGCGCTGCTCCGTGGCGCTGTCTTCCAACGGCTGCGTACCCCGAATGACGGAGGCCATTGCCCAGGGATATGATGAGAGAATATCTCCGACTCGGAGGGTGCACTCGGAGTCTTCAGAAGAAGGTCTGACGGGACTGGTCACTGTGTGTTTGCTGGTGCTCTCATCTCACGATGCTATGATATGGCTGCACCATTCGGTGTGCTCACGGGCATTCGCGTGTTGCGATGAGGGCACCGCGTGCACGCTGTGTTACTACCTTCTTCACCGCAAGATGCACCGAGATCGCTCGTCTATTATCGCTGGTAGCCACAGCTTATCTTCCGACATTCGCGAACGCAGCGCTGCGCATTTTCTCCAGCAGCTTCAGGTCTTTCTGTCCCTTACGCAACAAATGCTCGATCATCGTGAAATTGGTGCGGGTCACCGACAGGGCCTGCACACAGCATCCGCAGTTAGCAGTCGCATGATACACACGATCGCTCGTCCGACCCCCATCACGAACTCACATCCGCGCGGAACTTCTCGCGCACAAAGTTATAGTTGGCTCCATCGCGGTAGTTGCTGCCGAGGGCAGCGCCGCTTTCCTTCGCAATCGCCGCGTCTTTGCTCTTGGCCACTCGCAGCGCCGAGCGGAAGAGCCCCAGCACCTGCAGCTGCAGGCCCGAGTGCTTGGCGGCTTTCATTTTCGCGTGTGTCAATTGTGGCGATCACAACCGACGTCGGCACACGGCAAACATCCTAAAATAAACACAAATCGCTCTATTTAAGGATATTGACCCTAATTTAATCCCATTTTTGGTGTGTTTGACCATTAAACTAGGGTGCTGCGTGTCTTGCGCTGCTCATTGCTCGGAATCACAGGACGAGAATGGCGACCGCAAGCCCCGATGAAGTGCTCTCGAACCCGCCGTGCTTCCGATCGGGACTGCTCTGGGGCATCGGCACAGGACTGCTCGTGGGTGCCCAGCGCTACCGCATGACCAAGCGCGCTCGCACTGCCTGCGACTGGGCTGTGCTCAGCTTCGGCACCGTGGCCGCTGGCTCCTGGTAGGCCCCACTCGCTGCACAACGATTAGGCATCTCTGCATTGACTGAGCGACTGTTGTTCCTCTGTCCGTAGGTTCTTCTGCCGCAATGCGTACCTGTCACGCGCGCGGTACACACGCCAGTTCATGGAAGTCATGAACGACCCCAACCGCCGCGTGGAAGCCGAGCAGTTCTTGCGGTCGAGAATAGAGCCAAGCGCTGGCAGCGACGCCGCGGACGCCACCACGTCGCAGAGTGCGGAGCCTACGAAGGAGGCATAGCTGAGCAAGATCTTCATCAATACAAGCGCGCTAGCGTGAAAATGACGCGTGGGTGGATGGTCTTCACGTTGTCTTTGTGTTACGAGTCTCACGACAGCATCAACACGGATTATCTGCACGCGCTACGACGCTACTGGAATATACAGCACATGTCCGACTGCGTTTTGAAACATGGCAATTGATCACGTGTTAGCTCGAAAAATCGAACGAGTTCTTGCGCGGCGGGTAGAATTCGTCGTCGCTAAACTCCATTTCACCCGAAGGCGGTGGCGTTGGCACAGCCGACGACGACACCGTCGCAGGCGAGTTCAGGCCGCCGTCGAGCGATGCCTCCGAGTGCTTGCGGCGCTTGGCTTCCTTCTTCTTCGTCTCCTTGTCGGCCATCTGAGAAATAACATCCACGATCTCCGAGTCTGCATTGCAAAATCCAAACAGTGAGAAAATGTAAACCCGAGGGAAGCGTAAGCGGCGACCGTCGCTGACGTACCTAGTGGCGCAGCCGAGGCCTTGAGCGCGATCTCAATCAGTCCTGGATGGTGCTTCTCTTCGTACTTGAACTTGCACTTCAGTTCCTTTCGCTTTCGCGATGGAAACAGCGTCGCCATCATTGAGAAGTTTGGACCGACCTGGCTCAAACACTACAATGATACGGCCTCGTCAGCTCCCCTTTCAGTTCAACACACTCACGCGGTTCGGACTTACGTAGTAGAACTGCTTGGTCTCGTCCTTGCCCCAACGCCGGCCTGGTGTGGCAGCGGACGCCAAGTAGCGCGTACCGCGTGGACGACGCACCGAGTCATCAGTAAAGTCGTGTTCAGGCTGGGACAGCGCACTTTCGCTAATCTGAACAGTGGCTTCGGAGATCACCATCTTGCCGTCGATAATCTGCACCTGAGGAGTCACGATAGATCCGCCAAACGACGATGGCGTCTCCGAAGACATGGACATCGAGCGCACTCGATTCAGTGCGTTTACACCAGGCTGATCTGGGTTCTCCTCCTGTTCGTGGCGAAGCATCCGGCGGCCCTTAGGAATCGACAAGGCCAACTCGCCCATGGTCATCTGTGAAGGCTCCTTCTTCGCGAGCTCGTCAGCCTTCGTCTTTCGCGATGTTGTTCCAGCGATCGTCGACAGCGACGACACAATCGATGAGGTCGAATTGCTGCGCTTTCGCTTTTCGTTCTTTTCGAGAATCTCAGTGATGGTTCCATTCTCCGCATCTTCCTGCTGACGCAACACCTTCTTCGCCCACAATGTCGCGCGTTCACGCGCTGGCATGTACACTGGTGGATTGCCCGACTCAGGAAGATCAAGCTCAGCATCGTCGCCTTCACCTTCTTCGTGCTCGGAATCGTCGTCGTTTTCGTTCGAGCCCTTACCATCATCCGAGTCAGCTGGATCCGAATAGCTGCTGCCCTTCTTTGCCTTTCGACCAAGCTACAGACACTCACAATATTAGCGTACGGCTTCAGTGACCATGCCAGAGGAGAACTCACCGTGCGACGAAGGGGGGTCGACTTGTTCGCGACCTTCTTCGTGTTTTCCTGGTCGGATGCTGGATTACGTCGCTTTGTACCGCGCTTCTTTGGAAGATCATCACTAGCAGCATTCAAAGGAGCCGTCGGAACCTCTCGAGCCGACGACGGAGCCGACAGCAGCAGTGGAGAGGCGGCTCGCGGAGCAGCAGCAGGAGGCTGATTGAGAGCAGCACGGCGTGGCGACTGGTGGGGCTTGATGTCCAGCTTGCGCGTCAACCGCTTCAGCAACGGGTTCTGTTCCTTGGTGAGCTGGTTTTCAGCATTCTGTGGGCCGTGAGGGGCTGGAATAGGCGTCGCGCGCGGGCCAAGAATGGGACTGGCATGGGTGCGAGGCTCCTGTGGTCGGAACAGTGGCATCGTCGACTTGGAGTTCATCTTAGCGAGCCGTTCAATAGGCTGTGAAGCCGCCAGCATCGGCGAGCGCACGCTACCGGCCGTCAAAGTCGTCGGCGTGCGCACAGCTCGAACCGACGAGATCGAGTGACCTGGTGAGATGCCACTGGTACGGATTGGAGCCGCAGATGGTTCCAGCGCGGGGAGTGTCGACACAGGAAGCACTGGCGGCAGTGCCTTCCGTTCAGGCGAGTCATGCAGCTTGGCGGGCGCCTTGGCCTGGGACTCAACCACGGAACTTTCCTTCGGCTCCTGTTGCAGAGATGAAAATGACGTCATGGACACGAAAAAGCTGCCAAAGTCCATAGAAAAAGGCACCTACCGCAGCTTCCGCTGGGGCTTCGTCGCTCGCAGCAGCGCGTTTCGTTCGATCCACTACACACGCTCACATATTAGCTATTGAGATCGCACGGCGACACCTCCACGCCGCATGCAAATGCGTACCGTTGCTTGGTCTCGCACGCGGCGCAATGGGCAATCGCGTGGGCTTCCGGCCCTTGTTGCCGACCAGAAGCGGCACTCGCGACGCGGATGACATGGTTGCGTAGCGGAGATCGTCGTCTACCACGTGGAGATGCTTGCAGTGCGCGAAAGCGATGTCTTGGTGCCAATATCCGAGGCCGAAGCGAGCCGCTCGATGCGCCAATGTTGCCGCGCGCTTTCCCTCGTGGCTGTCTCCTGGTCCGCGCAATTTTCGTGGGAACGCGGGCGACCATCACTCAGCGAGCGAACCCTTTCGCTCGATTTTTCGAAAGGTTGAGCTTTTACGACCGATGATTGGATGATTATCAACCACTCAAATCATTTTAGCCAATCAAATCCCGTATGGTTGCGACCAGTAATTTCCGAGCATCTGCGCGTGCACTTTCCGCGGGGCGGAAGAGCCCCAAGATAGCGACGCATGGGAGCCGCGTGAAGATTCGCGTGGGTCTGCTTGTACACGTTAAACGTATGAACCTCTGGTGGTAGTGTGGTGGTATGAGTGTCGATAGACACGCAGTTACGACGTCCACAGGTCGATGGTCGGTGTGGGTGAGTGTTCGGTTCACAAATCGTCGGCGTCCCGGTGTCAACCAGAATCATCCAATTTTAGCCAATCATGTCTACGGTGGAGGATTAGAGATTGTTGATTGGTGGATATTTGGGTGACGCTGATTGGCTGAAATGGAGACCCAACAGTTTGCTTTCGCCAACGAAAGCAAGGGAGGCGCTCAATAGCAAGCACATTGGAGCGAGACGACACCATGGATCCCGTAGCACGAGCGCGCGCGATCGCGGCACGCTTGGCCGCGACTGCGATCCCGCAGGACAGCTCGCTTGGCAAGCGCAAGAGCCGCTGGGAGGTGCGTGATCTCGAAATTCCGATCGAAATCGACTGTGGGAGAGAGAAGATCATGTGGGCGAAACTAACTTTTGGTGCTGCTTGTTGATGCGTTCAGGAGGATGGTACGGACGCGATGGAGACTGAGCGAGAGACGTCGTGGAGATGGAGGAGTAGATGCTGATGGCGTGTGTTTGTTCTGTGCTGCAGCGGCAGGCCCAGGCGGTCCCAAGAAGAGCAAGAAGGTGTACATTCCAGTGGACAAACACCCGGACATCAACTTCATGGGTACGAGTGTCTCGTGCTGGATGGAAGCCCCCCTGTGGACGTGCGGGCTCATGCTATAGATGTGTGGTCGTAGGTCTGTTGATCGGCCCACGCGGCTCGAACCAGAAGCGCATGGAGGACGAGTCGGGAGCGAAGATTCTCATCCGTGGCAAGGGATCGTCGAAGGAGGGAGAAGCCGACGACGACGAAGAGCTCCACGTGCTGATCACGGGCGACTCGGATGAGGCGATCGCGAAGGCGCAGAGCGCTGTAGAGAACATCCTGTTCAACCCGCAGGAGGCCATGCGTCTCAAGCAGGAGCAGCTCCGCCGGTACGAGTCCACGTATTCTCGCAACATGCTTGTGGTCATTTTTAACTAACTGACTGTTTACTGCTATGTGATAGGGTGGCGGAACTGAACGGAACGCTGGTCGAGAACTACCGCCCAGAGGGTGGAAGCTACGGTCGCTCGGACAGCGGTGGCGGCGGAGGAGGCTACGGCCGATCAGATAGCGGTAGCACCGGCGGCGGCAGTGGAGGCGGTTCGGGTTACTACGGCCCTGGCTCCGACTCCACCACCCACGACATGCAGGTGCCGCGTGATCTAGTAGGCTACATCATCGGCCGTGGCGGTGACACGATTCGAGAGCTCCAGGCCAAGAGTGGAGCGCGTATGCAGATTGTGCGTGAAGAGCCAGGAGCTCCTCAGACGCCACACCGTTTCGTGAACATTGCAGGAAGTGCGGAGTCGATTGAGACGGCGAAGGCACTGGTGCAGAAGCTCATCGATGAGCGGATGAACGGCGGGCGTGACTTCGGTGGTGGTGGACGTGACGGTGATCGCCCTGGTGGTCGCTATGGTGGCGGTGGTTTGAACCCTGACGGGAGTGAGACGATGGAGTTCCACGTGCCGAACGAGCGTGTTGGCCTCATCATCGGACGCGGCGGTGCCACGATCAAGAATATTCAGATGCGTACGGGCACGAGCATCAACATCCCTCAGACGGCTGACCCTAACCATCCGTCGATGCGCCTGATCACGATCACCGGCACTCGCGAAGCAAAGGAGGCAGCTAAGGTGGAGATCAACTCTATCCTCAACGATGACGGCGGTCCGCGTGGTGGTTACCAGTCGCAGGGAAGCACAATCTACATGCAGGTACCCAACGACCGTGTCGGTGTGGTCATCGGCAAGCGTGGTGAGACGATCAAGTCCATTCAGGACCGGTACGCAGTCCGTGTACAGATTCCTACGGTGGCTGATGAAAACAACCCGTCAGTCCGAACTATTTCGATTCAAGGCCCACAAGATGCACTGACGCGTGCCAAGGATGAAATCGACATGGTGATTTTGAACGGAGCAGGCACCCAAGGAACGGGTAGTGGCAGCAGTGGCAGCAGCTACTACGGTGCTAGTGGCGGCTCCGGATACGACCAGTACGGCGCAGCCCAGTACGGCGCTACTGCGACCGCAGGACAGTACGGTTATGATCAAAGCCAGTACGACGCGTACTACCAGCAGTATGGTGCTGCGGCTGCTGCTACAACAACAGGAGCAGAGGCCGCTGCCCCAGCGGCGGATGCAGCGACAGGAGCTGCTCCTGCAGGAGCTTCGGCGAACGACCCGAATGATCCAAACGCGTACTGGAACGGCTTCTACGAGTACGCGGCGTACTACGGTATCGACGCGGCCAATGAGGCGTGGGGCGTCACAGGCGAGGCAGCTGTCGCGAGTGCCGAGTCGTACCGACAGTATCAAGAACAGGCTGCCGCGGCGGCATCCACTGGTGTGACGGCGGCCGCGGACGGTGCCACTGCAAGCTCCAGTGCTCCATCTCAGGTTTGTTGATTCTCTGCTTGCATTTGCTTTGTGATGCCGGCGTTGCCTCGTGGATTTTGCATCGTTATCGTCGCCATGGGGGTGCCGAACTCTTGGATTGTTTCGATGGGATGTGCGATGGCTGAGGCATGGATGATGGCGACGCTATGGAGAGCGCCTTGGTGGATGGGAATTGGTTTGGTAATCCGGGTTGCTATGCATTTTGTTGTCAAGGCTCAAGGACCACCAGGCGTTTAAGCAGCATTCAGACCCTCGACAAGCCCAAGCATTCCTGCCGCTCATCAAGTTGATCGAACATTCTCTTTTACAAGGAAATCGATGCTTCCTACCAGTGCACGCAAAAGGGGAGCTCATAGGGTGAGTGGTGAGTGAGGGATCTTAAGGAACATGATTCGCGTCTCTGTCGAGGTCTCTGGAGTCGAGCAGCGCGTCGTGATGCTGCGGCATTCACCACGGTTTGGGTTTGTTGTGTTTGGTCTTTTGCTTTGTCGTCACGCGTCCGTGTCGTTGTCAGCAATCGTCCGGAACTCGGATTTGCGTTTGGTGAGAAATTGCTTGACTTTCTGCGCCTCACTCGACGTAGCGAAGACGAGTTTGAGGTAATGCTGCGGATTCGCCGGTCGGTAGTCGTCACCGAAATGCTCAAGAACGCGCTGTACCCGGAATTTCAGACTTCGCTCGCGCTGGCTGAGCTGTACTTGCCGCATGTCGCGGTAGTACATGACCATTTGAATCTCCTTGGCTTCGAAGGGGTGTTGAAACAAGTACGAACAGCGATCTGAGGCGAATTGCACGGGGCACGGAAAGCGGCAATCCAGTCTCCCCACTGACAAGTGAATCGTGGTCGCTTCGAGCTGACAGTCCGATGTCGACAACCAAGCCGGGCCAGCGCTGCCGCCGCTCTGCTGTTGCAACGTGTTGCCGAGTTGGTACGACGACCGAAGATGCGATGTGATGCTTTGCGCACCTTGGGAGATTGTTTTGAGCTGCTCAGAAAGCGACGGTCGCTGTGAACGCGTTGGAGTCTTGATGGCGAGTGCACTGACACGCGAAAGTGGTGTTGAATTAGCTGGAGAAAGAGCAGACGTATGCTTTCCGGCGACGTCTTCTGTCGACGGTCCATTTGGTTGTACAACTACAGCGACGGCAGCCTGGGGCGAGTGGATCGGTGGTGAGGCTTGCGCGATTAGCGCTATTGATGGGCGGCGTGGAGCTGGACCTCCAGCCCGACTGACGACGTATGCTGGGAACGTGTCGCCCTTAAACGGCGTCGCCGTGGTCATCATTCTTGATTGAGATGCTAGAATCACGGAGGTTGGTTCAACCGAGCCTCAGGGACCAAGCATGCCAGTTGGCTAATTTTACTCACCAATCTCTTTCACGGTGACCGCACCAAGCTCAGTGAAGAACTCACGACTGGTGACCAGTAGCGCCGGTCGCCAACATGGCCGTTCACATGGACGTTGAAGTAGGAGCGAAAGCGGGAACGGACGGCTGCCAAACAGGCAGCCTGTCCCTCGGACAACCCGCACTTCGGGATGGTCCCTCAACTGAAGTGGGACGGTTGTCTGTCATCTCATGCCGACTCATCAGACGTTTGATGCAGCGGGCCGACTCAGCGGTCCACAAAGCCATGAGAAGGTCCAGTGGACCATCCTCTGCCTATCGGTACAACTGGCCTGGTTCCCGTGTAGTACAGTGTAGAACGTGAGGCTTCCGCATCAAGAAACCATCCCATGACGTTGGGCATCGTGTTTACTGGCCGCGCAAACTTGGAGAGATGTTTTTGAGTCGACTACGATTCTCGACTGACACTACCTTGAATGAATTGCTATAGGAAATCCTGTTTCAGAGGTCAAACTGGTCAGATTTCTCATGTCACGGATCGATTATTACAGGATGATGAGGTTTCAGAGGTGGGTTCATCTGAAGTGGAAACGCAATCGCAACTCAAAAAATCTAGAAACGTAGAATCAGTGAGGAAACCCACATGATAGCGAGACCAATGCGCCACGCATAGGGCCCCTCTCTTCTGAAGAGGGTCGAGAGTGAGCCACGCATAGCGTCTTTACCCACGCACGACTGCTGACTCTGGGATTTGAGCCAACGACCACAACAAGCCACCTCACGACGCCTCTCAGTCGGTAGGAAGTGAAGCAAAGCAGGGAGGGCGATGGACAAACCCACGGGTGTCAAGGCCGAGAGCGAGAAAGCCCCAGGTGTGGTTGCACGAGCGATGGCAAAGATTGTGGCTGCAGTAGCCCCGGAATCGAAGGAACGCCAAGCCAAACGACAAGCAACTGCGTGGCAAGATTTCGGATACGAATGAGCCGCGGCGGAAGAGAGCGACCACGCCCCCTCAACACGTACCATAACACTCGAGTAACTTAGCGAACCACACGCACAAATTGAGCCATTGGGAGGAGGAGAAAACATCCACCGTAACCATCATTGAGCAAGATCTTTCAATGCCTTCAAGTGTACGAACCAAGATGCCACTACGCAGATAAAACAGAAGAATTTGACGTTTATGATCATGCATATTTTCTTTTACGATTTAGGTCCACATCAGTCTGTCTCACGCAGCGTGAAGATCGAGCCGTTAAGCGCCACTGCGGAGCCTGGGAGCATGGCGACTTGTAACCATGATCTGGCAGCGATTCGAAGCTCGTACTTCGCGATTGTGTGCTGCAGATCTCCGTTGGGGAAGGTGATGAAGCTGCATGGCTTGGCGACCTGGGAGTTGACGGAGAACACGAACAACGCGGCGCCCTTCGGGTGAACGACGTTCAGGGTCACTTCGATAGGCAGCACTGGCCCCATACGTGTTCCACTGCGCAAGAACTCTATGCCGTCGGCCATGACGCGAAGGAAATCGCGTTCTTTGATGGGTTCCCAGTTCAGAAACGAGTTTGGGAACGCCACACCGGAAGAGCGCACACTGACGGGGGTTCTCTCTCGCAGGGACGACGACTGTCCAGGCGGCGGCTTATGGTCTAGATCAAAGTCGGTAGGCGTGAAATTGAGACCGAACACAACGTCGTCGTCCACGATATCCACCACAGGAATTGCCTGAGCCACTGAACGATCGTCGTCGGAGTGCGGAGTCGACACTGCGACGACGGTGCTTCTCACGCCCACGCGCATTGTCAAGCGATAGCCATCATCTGTCCACGTCTCGGGCTTCGTAAACGCGACTTCTTTGCGGTGTAACTCGACCGGTAGCGTCGAATGGGCCGTCGATGCGAATGCGTCATAGGCGACCCCATGATAGAGACACGTGGTAACCGCTGTGATGTCCAATGTGCGCGCTTGTTGCGTGGGGGCGATGATTTCTTGCAGCGAGCGTACCTTGCAGATCCTACACACACAGATCCCATTAAATCGTCTGCAAGAGGACTACGGTCTCAGCAGCAGAGCATCCACTGCCAACTCAGTTGCGACGGTCTCACCAAACTTGCTTGTCGGATTCACGGCGCACGTAGACGTACACGGAGCCCGTCGGACGCGGGTCGATGCGAATCATCAGTGGCCCATCGTGGCTATCGTTCACGGGCAGCACACGCAGCGGTAGGAGCGGCATCGCGGTCGGTGGCGCGAAGTCTGCACGTGTCTTCAGCTTTTCGTGGGGTTGAGATGCATGACGGTGCAAGTGGATAGTATTTACGGTTCTAGACGCATAGAATATGGTAATCACATCCATACACTGGGCAGGTCTGAAGTGTACCCATTTTCAACCCCACATGGGTACATTGGGCAAGTCGCAATCGCGGGGATTGTTATCAACCGCCTCGGAAATGGTAACGTACGTACTGTAATGCATCGCACCTGCCCTGCTACTATCGATGCGATGAGCTCAACCACGCAGCGACCTCAAGTACGTAGCTCCCTGTTCGTCGTTCCTTCGATTCTTCAACGGACAGAACACTACGAACTGAGGGGATCGGAGGGTCGCGGGTGATCCGACCACACTGAGGTCTTGGCGTCTGCGCAGGTGACAGTTCCCGCGACCATGCAGCTAACCCTTTCGTGGAATGGCTCTTCAACGAGACAAAGGGTGAGCCCCACATCATACAGTATCCGACGTGGACAAGGAGCGTTTGCGATCTGCAATTGCCAGAACTTTCCTCATGAAGGAAACTCAGCTGCGCCACGAACCAATGCTGGAAGGTCGCATGTATGGCTGTTCGAGCGGCTGTAAAACGGCCCACAACTCCACCCATTAGAGCCATCAGAGCGAGATGAAGCTGCCATGGATGGGAACTATCGCGCCGAAGCCGGGTGCGGTACTGAAGACGTGGCCGGCATAACGGACTGCTTGGAACGACCTCAGCGACCAAGGCCTCGTACGCTCACCCCGAGCACCACATTCATGCCTTCGTTCGTCTTGTTTACTTTCAATCTCGCCTCCCAAGCCGTATCCTACCTCAGCCAACATCCTTCAAGTCAACTAGCGCCGCAAGCATGCGTTGCTCTCCGTTCAATGCGCTGATCGTCGCTGTCGTGGCCGTGTTGCAACGGAACTATGTCGAAGCTGTGTTATCCCCACCACTTTTGACCGACAAAACCGGCTTGCGCGCCATGGAAATCGCTTCTCTCGCTGCACTCATCAAGAATGAACCACGGACTTTCGCGGTGGGCAACGCGACCTTCCCCTTCTACACGGGTCCCATCGCAACGCCTGGATCCCTCGCTCTGCAGATCCGTCTGGAAGAAGTCGCGAAGGTGAGATCGTTTCTGTCTGATCTGCCCAACTTTGTGGCTGGTTCCGTTATCCCACGGCTTCCCACCGTGAAGACGCTTGATGACATGGCAGCGCTGTACAATGCGACGCTTGGACGTGTTGAACGGCCCATGACCATTGATATTAGCGACGACAACTTCGGTGCGCAGCGTCTCTCGCTGTTAGCCATGAAGCTGCGTTTGGTCAGCTTGAAGGACAATATTCCGACGAAGTTCCAGCTTAGCGACTTTCAGTTGGCTCAGCTCTGTGGGCGTGGAATCACGTGGCGTTCGATCATCTCCAAAAAGAATCTGTTCGTCGAAGACTTTGCCGACGCCGCGCAGTGGAACGACCCAGTGACCGTGGACACCAAGTTCGTGCCCAACGTTGTGGGCTTCTTCTGCTACAATCGCGATTCTCAGAAGCTGCTTCCCGTGGAGATCCGCTTCCCTGACACGGGACTCAACTACTCGCCTCTCGACTCGTATTCGGAGTGGACACTAGCGAAGATCGCCCTTAACACGGCGAGTGTGTCCTTCCACCAGTGGCGTCACATGGTTGAAACGCATGCAGTTGCTGTGCCGATCCGCGTGGAGCAGCTCCGTACAATGGCAGCCGTTCATCCAGTGCGTGTCTTGCTCTCGCATCACATGTCAGTCGACGTGGGTCTTGAAATGCTGCTAGGAAGTGTCCTCTTGTCACCTAACACTGCCATGGACCAGACGTTCGGCTGGGGGGCGACTGGAGCGACTCGGTTCCTTGCCTATGAGCTCCAAATTGGAGTCTCCATGGCAAACGACCTACCAACAGATCTCGCCAAGAGAGGGCTTACTACTATTCCCAACCACAAGTACGCGCTCTACGGCACCAAGTTGTACACAGCGATCTCAACATTCGTTGATAGCTATGTGCGTGCGTATTACGCATCCGACAAGGCCGTCACGCAGGACTTTGAGCTCCAGAACTGGGCAGCCGGATGTGCGAATGTGCCGCATCTAAAGGAGTTTCCTGCTAAGATCTCCAAGCGCTCAGCTCTGATCAAGCTTGTCACGCACTTGGTCTTCCTCAGCGCTGTGAAGCACCACGCGATGAACGGCGCTGCGACGTGGCACATGATGAGCGTGCCTTACAGTCCCAGTGCGTTGTGGAAGAAGCTACCGACAAAAAAGCTTGTACCCGGAGAGAAGCTTGATCTCATGGCGTACACTGTACCACTCGCAAAGGTCCCAGTTATGCTTGGGCTGGCGGCTTTGTTCAATCGTCCCATTCCGTCCACGGAGACGATGCCCCAGGCCTACCGAAAGGCAGCGTTTGCAAACGAGTCGTGTCTTCAGCCTGCAATCACCCAGCTGGAAACCACTATGGCACAGATCGACGCCTTCATCGCCGCGAAAGAAGCTAACCAGAAGTACCCGTACGTGATCCTTCGCCCCAGCCTACTGCCCTACTACTCGTGGGCGTAGGCTCACCTATCCAAAAAGTCACCACGTCTGCTGCTCACACGTCGCACGAATCATACCTCTCAATACACATACCCGTCTCTTTCCGGCTTAACCATTAACCTTTCATATCCGATGCATATCATCAATGGGGATGAGCTACCACAACGGTTCTCCACGAGTATAGTAATACCTCTCAAAATGCATCACCCTTCACATGTGCTGGATTGTGGTTGATATATGTATCATGGCAGTGGGTGAAATTGAATACCCTGCACATAATACTTCATAACTCTCACACTAGACTGGAGGAATACCGCATGAACTTACTTACTGGAACTCCTCCATCCTGCAGGAGCCCCCTCTGTCCTGCCCACTCCAGCAGCTCCCCTGTGCCGTGACAGATATGGCGGCGTCCATTGCAGAGCTCGAGCGACTCTGTCAGAGCTGTGGAGAAGAACACACGCAGCTGGACCAAGTGCGCAAGTGTGTGGACCAGTGCGTGGTGCTGGGCCTCGATCTCAACAGCTACGTAGGTCTCTCTCACCACTCGATTTGATAGGGATCACGAACCAACACCCTGGCTGGCTGTATGTCTATGTGGGTGTGTGGTTACTGTAGACGCGGAACCTCACAACGCCACTGTTAACTGCGAGCACGCGACGTCTGCCTGAGCTGGTCGCGTACCTGCTCGAGTGCGGCGCCGATGCCACCGTCGCAGACGGCACCGACGGCAAGACGGCCTTGCACCTGGCAGCGGAGCAAAATGATGTGACGAGTGCCACGCTGCTGTTGGCTCACGGTGCAGACCCGTCCACGGGCGACGCGAACGGGGAAACGGTGCTGCATCGGCTGGTCCACAACGACGACTCGTACGCGGCTATGCTGAAGCTGTTCGTGGACACGGGCGCCAACGTCATGGCGACCGATAAGGTGCGTCTACAGGCCTACGCAACGCGGGGCTTTGATGCAAGCCCATTGATCTGTTTGGTTTGTGGGGACTGCTGTTTGTAGAATGGCTACACACCTCTCCATTCGGCCGCGCTGAGAAAAAACCGGCATGTTGCCGACGTTCTCCTGGGCCGAGGTGCGGACATCAGCGCACGAGACAAACGCGGCAGAACACCCCTGTTCATAGCTGCGACCGAGGGATTTGGCTGTGATTTGCAGCTTGTAAAGCTTCTGCTTGAGTTTGGATCCGATCCGAACGCGTGCGACAAGGATGGCCAATCGATGGTGGAGCTGCATGTGCGTCAAGTCACGCGGTTCAAAAAAGCGGAAACCGACGCCAACACCGAGGTCTTGCAACTGCTCATCGACCACGGAGCCGATGTTGTGGTGAATCACCGGGTGCGCTGCAACAATTAACGAGGATTTGTGGAACTACGACACTGATGGATATGCGTGTGAATGCAGCCTGAGGTATCACTGCTACATATTCTGGCTGACAATGCTGATCCTCCGCTCGCCTCGTTCGATCTTCTCTTTGAGCGTGGCGTGTCCATCAACTCTGTTAATCATGTACGTTCTTAGGAGCCGCTGATTTTTCCACCTCTAGAGTTTCCTCACGCCGCTCGTGATCGACTACTTGGATAGTCAGGACAGACCGCGCTCCACGTGATGACCTCTAAGACGGCCACCATTCGACACGACTGCGTAGAACTCCTTCTCAGTCGCGGTGCCCAAGACTCGCTCGTCATCGAAGATACGGTTCGTCTCTCGCTCGGTTGGAATGCACGCATTTGGAAGCACACTAACTGAAGCAAATGTTGCCGTTGGCTTGGGTAGGATGGGAATCTGCCTCTCCATTGCCTTGTGAAGACGATACCGACGTCCTATGAATCTCCCTACGCTACCATCCTTCACGACTTCCTGAAGGCTGGCGCGGACGCGACCGTGAGGAACAGAGTACGTGAGTTGTCCGCCAGGATGAGAGATTGTGATGCTGTTGGCTGACAATCGCGGTGGTGCTTTAGGACGGGCTGTCTCCAATGTCTCTCCTACTCTACTACTGTGCTGGATGGTGGTCAACCAGTTGGGGTGCAGAAGAAGACGCACTGTACGCGTGCGCACAAGTATTGTGTTCCCATGGTGCTACGTGGGATGATAGCTGCGAGCGTCGGCTTGAACGATTGCATCAGCTGTGGGAGCCAGCCACAGAGGATGACTCGAACGACGACCACAGTCTCCGAGAAACTTCGGATTCAGACCCCGTAACAGAACAAACCAAAGCGGTCATTGCGCAGTGGGCACGGACGCGAAAGCACGAGCCTTCTATCCCTAGCCCACTGCCCCTCATCTCCGGTCTACGTGGATGCATCATCTTCTGGGCAGAAGAGAGGACGCGTGGTGGCAAAGACTTCAAGTTTACCGACATCCCGAAAGAGAGCTGGGTGAGAGGGGAAGAGTTCGTCAACGGCTGGCTGAAAGATGTGCAGGAATCGACGGCGGCCCAGCGCGTCTCGCGCAGCAAGATCTGTGTGGTCGGGTCGAGTGAATGGGGCAAGACAAGCCTCGTAAAGTCGCTCACGCTTCGCAAACCGTCGCTCGTGCATGTTGACGACCGCACCATTGGCATCGACTTGTTTTCGTGTCAGTTTCAAGAAGAGCAGCAGCCCGAGGATGAGGCGGGCGAGCTGGACACTGGTACCAGCAAAACGCATCAGTCCGAGGTCGCTGAACCGAAGAACCACGAGGTCACGTTCTGGGATTTTGCTGGTCAAGATGTCTACCATGCTGCCCACGCACTGTTCTTCTCCAAGCGCACGTTGTATATGCTCTGCGTCGATCTCTATCGGTACACCACGCAGTTGAGTGCTGCCCAGCAGCTCAGTGACCGTGATTGTGAAGTGGCCATGCGCCGATACGCGATGAAGCACGTGATCAAGTGGTTTGAGACCATCCTGGCCCGCCAGGCTGACGCCGAGTTTGTGTTGGTCGCCACGAAAGCGGACACAGTTCAGGACCAGAAACGTATCAAGGCTGTGTGGGTGGACCTTCAGATCCGGCTTGGCGAGTGGAGGGAGGAGTATGCGTCGAACGCTGTGCGAGCAAAAACGAACGATCGCCGAGCACCATCTCACAAAGAGGTCGTAGACAAGTTGACGCGTACAATCCACGGGCAGTGGCTCGTGGTGAGTAGTGTGAATCAGGCTTCGGTTGAACGCGCCCGTGAAATGACTCAATCCAAGGTTGTGACGTGTAAGAAAGGCTTCGTGATGGGCCACAAGTACTCAGGTGTACTGCGAGCGATCCTCGACCGCCGCACTGCTGCTTCACATACACGATCTCTGTCCGGGTTTGACGAAGAACACGGCAGTAAGACATATGTGGAGAAGCTCATTGTGCCGTCCTCACGTTTGATTCGAGACCTGTGCTTGGAGATAGAGGATCTAGAACCTAGTGAGTGCGTGGTAATCCTGCGCACGCTGCACGAGCTGGGCGACATCTTGTGGTACGAGCACCGTTCGGCTGGCGCCTTGCGGGACTGTGTGATCCTGGACCCACTGCTGGTACTCGACATTGTACGTGAAGTCATCAGCCACGAAGTGGATGGACAGATTGACTCGACAGCGAACCAGGACGAGTCGATCCTTGCTCTCCGTCGTGAAGGGCGATTAACGCATGAGTTTCTACGCAGTCGACCTTTGTGGCGCCACTTGGACGACGAACTCACGGCGGCGTTCAAGTCGCTGCTGCAATATTTCCAGCTAGCATACCCCGCGCACGGCAGTGAGATCGCATACGACTCGGACCTCATCGTGCCAGTCTACTGGAAGCTGAGCGAGCCAGTGCTAGACGCAAGTTCGCTGCCTCCTCTTCCTTCGATTCGTGAGGTCGCTCCATCCGAGCAAGTGTACTTGGCGTGGGAGTACGTCGTATCATCGGCGATTGCGTCGACCCTGTTCGACCAGTTTGCTGTCCAGAGCTACAGCCCAATCTTTGACCGCACGATCTCGCGTCAGACGATTACCTCCACGGTCAACAATGGTGAATTTGTGTCTCGTATCCTGGTGACTTCCATGGATTCGAACACAAAAGCCATTCGCATCGAGACAGCAGCGAGTGACGTAGACTCGGCGTGGCTCAATATGCGGCTCTTCGTGATGATGATGGAGCTGGTACTGGAAGAATATGGCGGTCTGCATGTGATGCGTGATGTGGTGCAGATCGACAACCAATCCGGGGACGAGACACGTCACCGCGTGTCCTCGACCATCTACGACATCGACACCTATACAAAGCTGGGCAAAGATACGACGGAGCTGCTCACCGCGCATCCGTGGTTGGCTTCCGATCGACTGAGCTGGTTTATCGAGAAGGCGTGGCGCCATCCTGGGCGACTACAGGAGATCCAGTCACGTGCGTTCGTGCGCCACTTGCTTGACCAGGCCAACGTGCTACAGAAGCTGGTGGTACGTGGTGAGCAAGGCCGTCTGTACCCATCACTGTGGACGGCACAGTACGATGAGGCGAAGGCGCTGCTGACGCTCAAGATGCTCAGCGACTTGTCGGGTGTGTGCTACCATCCCTCGATCGAGATATCGGTGCCGGCGCAGTTTTGGGCAAAGCATGGCACGGTAATTGAGTCGGGTCTGTGGGTCTTCTCGAACGTGATACCGGAGATCCTGACGCTCGGACTCGTGAAGAAGGTGATCGACGCCGCTGCACCAGGTAAGTCTCAGCCTACCGAGAAGCTACGAGGTTACATGTCCGGCGGCTAACATTGACGAATAACCACTGTGCCTGATCAGTGATCGCTGGTACGACGCAACGCGCCCACGCCGTCCACAGTCTCATCGACCGGCTTGATCTATCGTCCGAGGGAGTTGATCCTTCGGCCGCTACGTCGACGTCGCTGTCGCCTACCAGAGCGCGGGCTTTGCTGCGCGAACTTCTGATTGTCCATGACGCGTTGTTCGATGAGCTTAGCATGAGTGATCTAAGCAACTTGCAGTGTGCCGTCAGCCCAAGTGGCAGCTACGTATGGGCACATCCACAGGAGATCAAGGCGATGGGCAGCGATAAGCTCACACCATGCGAGCCAGACTACTCGGCCGTGGTGCAAGCTCGTCAGCAATACGAGGCACTGGTCAAGACCGAGGTTGCGAAAGGCCACCTTAAGACCCCAAGCACGGAACCCTCGACTATCAAGCTCGCACTGACGTTTGAAGGTCTGGGTGGCGTGTCGGCATGGGATAGTCACAAGGTGTTTTGCTCGTGGCGACTGGTTCACGACTCGAAGACAATGCCATT
The DNA here is from genome assembly GCA_023334595.1 of Pythium utonaiense. Taxonomy (NCBI): domain Eukaryota; phylum Oomycota; class Peronosporomycetes; order Pythiales; family Pythiaceae; genus Pythium; species Pythium utonaiense. Next base: position 17,528 of record JAADVE010000047.1, on the reverse strand, counting down.
GGCCGTAGGGTCGACGGATCCGAACGGCTTCAAACCATCGGACGCGGCGGCGACGGCCGCAACTGGAGCAATGGTGACGTGGAGTTCACGCAAGTTCGAGGTATTGGGCGTCGTAGCGAGCGTCGCAATGCTGCGTGAGTGCCGACTGGAAGTGCAAGTGAAGCGAGCGAGTCGACTGCTAGGCCGAGTCAAGTGAGTACAGCGGAGTGACGGGGTCTGCGTTGGCTGATCATCGGTGAACTAATGGATTGGTTTGTGTGTGTGTGAACGTGCAGGAGCCTTGGACAGTGCTCACAGTCTCTGATGGATGTCGTATCTTTGGAAGCTGCATCCTTGGAGCCGGTGCGTCTGAAGATGTCGCTAGAGATCTCAGGGTCGACAGCGAGAGTCACGTGCTTGATAGCTGTGGCGAAGACGCCCAACTAAACCAAAGCTACATAGCGGCAGATCGGATGTGCTCTCCACGGACGTGGTCCTTGGTTCAAGTCTTTGCCATACCACCCATGACTGTAGGCATAGTAACACCAGCAGGGATGCGATACACGTGGAGCTTTCAACTCGGACATTTCTTCAGAGACAATTCGATACGAATAAACACGCACGAGCGCAATATTCACCCGTGTGAACGGTAGTGAAGGCATCAATCGTTCAGGAGCTTCTCGCGGATGGTGAGCTTGGACCCTCCTAATGCAGGAGCCGAGCCCATGAGCATGCTGACTTGAAGCCAGGTCTTGGCGGGAATGCGAATATCGTACTGCGCAATCGTGTGGAGCAGGTCACCACCAGGCGTTTGCTGGTAGCTCGTCGTGTGCGTCGGTTCAATCGCCTGCGAGTTGGCTGACAGAACGAAGAGCGCAGCGGCCTTCGCATGGAGAATATCTACAGTGACTTCCACTCTGTTGACGCGGAAGCCGTCGTTGAGAATGCTGACGCCGTCAAGACGAGTGTGTATGAGCTGGCGGTCGCTGTGCGGTTTCCAGTTTAGTAGTGCGTTCGGGAAGGCAACGCCGACAGACTCGATGCTCGCTACGCGCTTCTCTACGGTAAGCGCAGCGCTTTCTTCGTGGTCCAAATTCTGCGTCGACGGCGTGAAGTTGAACCCAAAGACGATGCTGTCCTCCGCTGCATCTACGACGGGAATCGCCACGTTGCTGTCCCCTGGGTCTGCTGCTGGTACCGCCACTGCAATAGAAGGGCTTCGAACGACTACACGCATCGTTAGGCGATAGTCGCCGTCGGTCCACGTCTCCGGCTGCGAGAAGCCAACCTCACGGCGGCGAAGCTCCAGCGGCGCATTCCCAAATCCACTCGCGTCGTAGGCGACACCGTGGTACAGACATGTCACCACAGCGTGCAGTTCAAGCGCACGCGCTTGCTGGGAAGGCGCGAGAATGCTCTGGAGAGTGCGCACTTTGCATATCCTGCGTGACGAAGAACTCCAGCGTAAGTGAGACCGTCATGAACGACGGAAGGTATCCGATAATCTCACCAGGTCTTCTTGTCCGTTTCGCGTCGCACGTAGACGTAGGCGGAGCCAGTGGGTCGGTGTTCCACGCGAAGGGTCAGCGGCCCGTCGTGGCTGTCGTTAGTTGGCAGCACGCGCAGCGGCAGCAGCGGCATTGTAACGAAATGAGCTCCCCGATTGAGAAGGAGCTTCGACGGCACGGATAATAATATTTACTAGTCTAGCCACAGTGTAGCCATCTATTGTGATTCGGCTCAAGCAAATGTGTGACCGCCTGCGGACGGTCTTTGGCAGATTCCGTCCAAGCGACGCCTCACCAACCAGAGCTGTGCTGCTTGCCGTGCTGCGTTGAGATCTTTCATCCTCCGCTGTCACAAGTCGCCGTCGTTTCGCGTCAATAAGCACGCAGAGGCTGCATTTAAAGATCTCGAGAGGCTCCCCTCCAGTCCTGTGGCTGACCTGAGAGACCTGGCTCACTAGTCACTCTTCCAGATTCCTTTCTTCCAGATCCCCCTCGCATCTGAAGCCGACATTGACTGGAAGATGCGCAGCTACGCGTTTGCGAGCGTGGCGCTTGCCCTAGCTACTTTGATGCATTGCTGCCACGCAGGGGAGACCGTTCTCAGTATCCCGAGAGATGCTGATACGAAGGGTGCGCGTGCCGACGCGATCGCGGCAGTAGCTGCGCAGATCAAGAACGAGCCGCGGACGTTCATGATCGGCAACCAGAGCTTTCCGCTCTACGCTGGGCCCGTCGCTACACCTGGCTCCTTGGTGGACCAGCTTCGCCTGACGGAGATCGTGCATGTGCGTAAGTTCTTGACGGATCTGCCCACGTACGTGGCCACCATCACGGCTCAGAACATCGCGACGCTCAAGACACCAGCAGACGTGGCTGCACTCTACGGCTTAATGACAGCGCGCGTGGAACGACCCATGGCTGCCGACAACAGTGACGAGAGCTTCGGTGCCCAGCGATTGTCTGTCAAGGTTATGAGACTGCGTGCCGTGGGTCCCAACGAGTTCACGACCGCCCGGTTTCAACTGAGCGACACTCAGTTAGCGCAGATCTGCGGTCGTGGTGTCTCCTGGGCTACTGCTCGGGCTAAGAAGAGCTTATTCGTCGAGGACTTCCGTGATCTCGCGTTGTGGAACGAGCCGGAAACCATGGCCATTCGCTATATTCCCAATGTGGTCGGCTTCTTTTGCTACAACCGTGACACGCAAAAGCTTCTCCCCGTTGAAATCCGTTTCCCGGAAACCGAGCTTGCGTACTCACCACAAGACACGGCAGACGAGTGGACGCTGGCCAAGATGGGACTCAATGCTGCCTCTGTGGTGTTCCACCAGTGGCACCACATGACTGATGTCCACGCCGTCGCCGCTCCAGTCCGGGTCGAACTCTATCGGACTATGGCAGCCGTGCACCCTGTGCGTGTGCTTCTCACAAACCACATGAAGGCAGACTTTGGGCTCGAGTCTTTGATGAAGTTGGTGCTGTTGGCGCCTGGAACCCCCGTGGACCAGACCTTTGGATGGGGCGCGACTGGATCCGCTCGCTTTCTGGACTTCGACACCAGATCGGGGATCTGTATCTCCAATGACCTACCCACCGACCTAGCGAGGCGTGGGCTCAACGGCATTCCTAACCATAAGTACGCAGCGTATGCCATGAAATTGTACGACGCCATCTCGGCGTTCGTCGGCAGCTACGTTCGTGTGTACTACCCAAGTGATCGCGCCGTTGCAGAGGACTTTGAGCTGCAGAACTGGGCTGCAGCGTGTGATAAAGTGCCCCACCTCAAGGAGTTCCCTACGAAGCTCCACAAGAGAACGGAGCTGGTCAAGCTACTGACCCACTTGGTGTACCTAGGCGGAGTAAAGCATCACGCCTACAACGGTGCTGCAACGTGGCACATGATGGCGTTGCCATACAGTACGGCTGCGCTGTGGAAGAAACTGCCGACACGCAAGCTCACGCCAGGCGAAAGTCTGGATATCATGGCGTACACTGTACCAGCCACGAAGATGGTTGCGGCTATGGGCGTGCCTGCGCTTTTCTACAGACTGCCCCCAATAACGGAGTCGCTCCAACAGGCCTACAACCACGAGCCGTTTACAAACGAGACGTGTCTCGAGCCAGCGATATCGGCGTTCCAGAAATCGATGCAGGACATCGATACTTTGATCGCGAAGAAAGAAGCCAACGACAAGTATCCGTACCTGTGCCTCCGCCCCAGTCTACTACCGGCTGATACATGGGCGTAAGCTGCGACGCAACCGTGATACTGGTGCCCCTTGCTTCCCCCCTTCGTCACTCGTCTTCGATTGCGCGAACAGTGTGATCAATCGCCATACATCTCAACATTCCTAAGTGCTCGATCAATCTGTATCTCACAACGCTTGCGGAACCCCCTTCCATCTACTTTCCTCACGACGGTCTCACTCTAGCATTGAAAAAGGATCACGTTTAGCCTCATTGGTATGCAAATGCGGCTAGTGAAACGTGATCCCTTTTTCAGTCGTGGCAGCGATAAGTGAGTTTGAATCTTCAGACGGTCGATAGCCTCGTGTTGCCACAGTGGTTCAGGAGAAGCCTCATGCACGGCTTCAGATAGGGTTCCTCATGCAGAAGCCGAAGATCATGGTAGTTGCCCAATTCTCAAATGAAGACGACTCCTAGCGCCTTCTCCTCGGCGCCAGGCACAGGAGAGCCGAGCCGAGGCCTTCGCTGGAGAGTTCTCGTCGCGTGGTTTACGCTCTCGCACTGACTCTCTTCCGAAGCTATGAGTATTCTCCTCTTTGGGTCTTGTCTATGCGGCACACCACACCTCGAAGGCTGGATTAAGATCGTTCAGCCATCACAGATCTGGCAGCTATCCACGACTATTTTTGAGTGCTGATCACATGATGCTCAGTTGACTTCGCACACACCGCCTAGACGAACGAAACTAGGACTCACATTGGTATCAACGTGCAAAGGATATTCTAACGAAGAGCGGGTCAGCCATGATGGAATCGCAGCTACACGGCTCGCTCGGCGGTATAGTGACAACCGTTCGACCACCTGAAGCGTGTACACGACCACAAATGCGACGTCTGTCCTTGGCTTTTGAGACAGTTGTGCATCGCATCTGGCCGGCCTGGCACCGCTCCAAGGTCTTCCTCCACCGAATGATCGAAGCAAGCGTGATCAGCAACGTCATTGCTGTCTTATGTGCGCTAGTGTACGGCTCAGCGAACCCGTTCATCCATTGGTTCAAGGGTGACTCGAACGACCGCGAGAAAGCCTCCCAGTATACAGCCACAGTTGTGGTATTCTACTTCACGCTCTCTTGTGTGTGCGAGCGTGCTGTATGCATTCTTCCTTCGTGGGCGGTATCTAAGACCTTCAATGAGCCGCAACGGTATCGAAAAATCTGAACCACTCAGTCTCGTGTCCAGCTTCTGGATCGCGATCTGCCTCACCTGGAATTGGTCTCTCGTCCTGATTATCACGCCAGTTGCTGTTACAATCGGGCTTTTTGCTGTTGACTTACCAGTTCTCCACTACAATATGCACACGTTTGTCGGCGGCTTCTTCATGGCAATCCACTCCGTCCAAGCCGTGTCACATGTAGTGCGATTCCGACACAAAGAGACCACCAGCGCAGCATCCAGCTCTCACATCTCTTCTTCTATCACACTGATCACTCGACGAACTCGGCCCAAACAAGTATTGAGGAAGACCCTGTGGCTGGGACTACTAAACGTGTGTCCTACACTCTTGGCAGTCGCCGTAGGCACCGAGTTCATGGCTGCTGGAAAGAGATTGGATGCTACAGATCGCGTGGCTGTCGCCGTTTTTGTCGTCACGAGTCTTGTCGCTAAATTCCTTCTTCAACTCATCGCGAAGCTTCTCGCACTCAAGATCAGCACGGCGAGCGGTAACGCTCGCAACCAAATGTATCGGATCACGTCGCTCATGTTGATATTCGAGATCTCCTTGCGCATGGCGATGATTCGGTTGGCAGGTTCCAAGAACACCACGTCGTTGTACACTGGAACCGTGCTCGTGGGCTTTCTAGAGATCGCATCCCGCATCCTAGCGTTGATCATCGACCACTCCGTCATCGAGAGAAAACGATGCTCTTTCAAGAAGAAGAAAGACGAGAAAAAGTTGCCACGGCAGCTCAAAGTACCATCCATTTTGTCTCGACGAGTGGTTCCGACGGGTGTGCTCAACAAGCTGCAGCAGAGGGCCGCAACCCATGCATATAGCGAATTCGAAGCATGGAAGGTGACCCATTTGCGGCTTAGCGCTGTCGAGATCATGGCGGAGACCATGGCAGAGTACTGCGGGATTGGCTTTGCCTGTATCTACATGATTTTACTGCGTGCAAACCCGGCATTTGATTTGGGAGTCCAAGACTTCACCGGGACGGAAGCCACAGACGAAGAAACAAAGGCTTTCATCACCTCACAGCTCACGACGTACGCTGCAAGTTGTGGTTGAAATCGTGTCGGATTTTGTGAGCGGAACGTTTGAATTGCGCATGGGAATCCACGTGGACGAAGTGTTTGCCGCGGAAGAGCTCAGCTACATCCGCTGGACAGTGTTCGCGCTGGCGATCCAATGCGGCGGACTTGCTCTCGCTGGTCTCATCTCAACAGGCTCTGCGGGGAACACTAACACGAGTCGATAGTATCCCATCACGAATCCCACAGACATTACCCCAGTTTGAGTGAACCTACGACAGGGATGTCGAGTGGTCGGTGGATGGGCACCTCCCAACTTCCCGTTGCCAAAGCTCGTCTCAAGCTCAGCAGGAGTATGGTGGCGACGGCATGTTACATTTGCTACATAATGCTGTTTTGCTCTTCTTCACTGGGGCGTTACGATCTCCCGCAGAGTCAGACTCGATCCTTCCAGAGCTGCAGCAGATCCTGGAAGCAAGGCTACTTGAAGCCACGCCTTCAGAGGCATTCGTAGCATGTACTGGGCGATCGTGTGGTGCAGATCTCCTCCTGGAGCCGTCTGGTACGTGACCGTATGCACGGGCTGCACAGCTGACGAGTTGACTGAGAGCAGCCACAGAGCTGACCGCTTCGCGTGGAGAATATCCAGCGTCACCTCGACGACGTTGTGGGTCAGGAAATTGAACCCGATGACGTGTACGCCGTCAGGGGCAGTGCGGAGGAAGTCACGGTTCTTGTGGTGCTCCCAGTTGAGGAACGAATCGGCAAATGCAATCCCAGTCACGCGGAGACACGCAGTGCGCCTGTCGACCTCTAGTTTCTTGGGCGGTTTGTGTGCAACGTCCACAGTCGTCGGTTTGAAATGGAGCCCGAAGACGACGTCTTCGTCTGCGACGTCCACGACGGGAATTGCTTCAGCGACTTCGCTGAGCTCTCCGCCGTGCGTATCCGACAGAGCCACGGCAGAGCTCCGCACAGAGACGCGCATGGTGAGTCGATAGTCCTCATCGATCCACGACTCTGGCTGGCTGAACGCGACTTCCTTCCGCTGCAACTCGACCGGAAGCGTGGCGTAGGAGCTCGTAGATCCCAAGTCATCGTACGCGAAGCCGTGGTAAAGACACGTGAGCACAGCGACAACGTCTAGCTGACGCGCGAGCTGTGAAGGTGCGAGGATCTCCTGCAGCGACTGGACTTTGCAGAGCCTGTACAGCATCAGACCTCAGCCCAGAAGCCAAACGCATGCGTGAAGGGAGAAAGGACGGCACGGTCTCACCACGTCTTCTTGTCGGCCTCGCGACGCACGTAGACGTACACGGAGCCGGAGCTGCGCGTCTCCATGCGGATCATCAGCGGCCCATCGCGGCTGTCATTCACAGGCAGCGGGCGCAGCGCGAACAGCGGCATGAGATCCGTTAGATGGCTTCGAACGAGGAGCTCTTCGTGCGAAGGTCTCACTTGGAGGTATCGAAAATCTGCTCATCGTAGACGAGGGATGGCTGGTATTTACAACTATAGCCATCTGCGTCGAGTACTGTTCCTACTCCATGGACTGCTCTCGAATGGTGATGGTGGTGCCTTCGAGCGCGCATGCCGAGCCAGGCAGTAGCACGACCTGCACCAACGACAATTCAGGCACTTTGAGGACGTACTGGGCGATCGTGTGGTAGATATCTCCGCCTGGAACGCTCTGGTATGTGGTCGAGTGAACTGCGGCCATGGCTTGCGAGTTCACGGAGAAGGTGAATGCCACGGGGTCTCTAGCGTGGACGAGATGTAGTGTGACGAGCGTCTGCAAGCGATACCGATACTTAATGTGGTCTCGGTCGAGATGGAATCCGTCGTCCACGCATTTGGCCATGCTTTTATCTGGACTCGCCGACCAATTGAGGTACGAGTTGGGGAATGCTGTGTCCACTAACTCGAGCTTGACGTACTTTTGCATGCTCCCCCCACTGGACACAACAGGACGATGGTCGAGCACGATGTCTGAAGGCACGAAGTTGAAACCGAACACCACGTCGTCGTCACCACTGTCCGGGACAGCGACGGCTTCGAAGCCACCGGTGGAGTCACCGCCCACCATCGTGGAGATCGCAACTGCCGAGCTTCGCACCGCGACGCGCATCGTCAAGCGGTAGCCACCGTCGGTCCACGTCTCAGGCTGCGTGAACGCGACCTCGCGACGTACGAGTTTGATGGGCATGGATGCGTACGCGCTGGTCGAGGTCGAGTCGTAGGACACGCCATCGTAAAGACAGGTCGCGACGGCAGCGATGTTAAGAGGACGCGCGCGCTGCGTCGGCGCGAGGATCTCTTGCAGCGAGCGCACTCTGCAGTGCCTGTAGGGACACGCATTAGCTGAGACGGTGAGCTCAGATCAGTGAGAGGCTGTACCGTACCATGCCTTCTTGTCGGACTCGCGTCGGACGTAGATACACGCACAGCCTGTCGGCCGCACTTCAACGCGGATGGTCAGCGGCCCCTCGTGGGAGTCGTTCACAGGCAGACTACGCAGCGGAAGCAGTGGCATCGTCGCCCAACTTTTCGACAATGCGCAGTGCTGACGTCATGGCATTGAGGGGCTCTTTACAGGTATTACAGGAGTTGAACCTTTGTGGATAGTATATACAAAATTAGACACATTTCATGGGAAGATGTCTGATTAATTACGTGAAGTGGACAAGCTTTTGCAATTATTTCACCATTTTCATCCCGGCAACCCCGACCTTGGTGGGCGCTGGCGTGATCCGCTCGCGAATGGTGATGCTAGAGCCTTCCAGAACACACGATGAGCCTGGAAGCACCGTGACGCGTATCATTGAGCCGTAGTCCGTGTCGACATCGAACTGCATGATCGTGTGGTACACGTCGCCCCCAGGAATGGGTTGGTATGTCGTGACGTACTCCGGGTAAATCACGACTGCCTTGATGGAAGTGACGACCAGCGCCGGAGTCTTCGCGTGTACGATCTTCAGCGAGATAACTCGTGTCACCTTTGGCCGGGCGTTAACAGCGTTGTCCACGAGTAGAACACCGTCATCCACCGCTCGCGCCACGGACTCGTCCGGTGACGGCGACCAGTTCAGCATCGAGTACGGGAAGGCAGGAGCCAGGATCGGAAGCGTCACGCTGCGCTTGACCCGCGTGCTGGGGACATCGTGGACGTAGTTCATGTTGGCCATGGTTGGCACCATGGTGAAGCCGAACAGGATCTCTTCGTTGGCGAGGCTGGCCACGGGAGTCGCGACGCTCCCAGCGTCACTGACAGCATCTACGACAGGAATTGACATGGCCGGGATGGGTGCACCCGTTTCCTTTACTGCTACGCGCATGGTGAGGCGGTAGGAGCCATCGGTCCATGTTTCCGGCTGAGTGAAACCTAGTTCACGACGGTGGAGTTCGAGTGGGGCTACCGAGGACGAGGTAAAGTCGTACGCGATACCGTGGTAGAGGCAAGTGATCACAGCCGCCAGATCGAGCTGTCGAGCCTGCTGATCAGGCACCTGAATCTGTAGCAATGACTGCACACGGCAGAGCCTGAAACACGTAGAGCACTGGGAGTCAAACACCACGCCGAGTGGTCTAATGAACCGCAGATGGAGGTGGATGCGTACCATTTCTTCCTGTCAGATTCACGGCGCACGTATACCTCGACAAGTCCGCTTGGCGGTATGTCCACGCGGATGCTTAGCGCGCCATCGTGGCTTCCATTGACGGGCAGTGGACGCAGAGGCAGCAGCGACATCTTGGGCTCCGCTAATGGTCTGACACGTCAGAGGATGAGCATCAATGGATATTATTTACCGATATACCCGTATATGTATGTAAGATTTCATTTCCTGCACAATACTCCTTGACATGCAAGCCACAAGAGGGCAGAAGGCTGCGCTGGAGACACTCGTCGTGGTTCAGTTGATGTGTCACTTGATCGTCTTGCCTACGCTCTTGACGGCTACAGTAGACACCAATCGCTCACGAATGGTGAGACTTGAGCCTTCCAACACACATGCCGAGCCAGGAAGCACCGCGACTTCTAGGAGCGACATGGCAGGTGCTCGGACGTCGAACTGCATGATAGTGTGGTAGACGTCGGAGCTCGACAGAGGCTGGTATGTCGTCAAGTTCACTGGCTCGATCCCGACGGAATCGATTGACACAACGACTAGCGCCGGCCCTTTCACGTGAACAACCTTTAGTGTGACCGTCTTGACGATTGCGCTGGGCAGGAACACGCCGTCATCGACTGGACGTGCTACGGTCTCGTCAGACGAGGGCATCCAATTGAGTAGGGCGTGCGGAAATACTGGTTCCTGAATCTGCAACGTGACGCAGCACTTGCTTCGCGTTCTTGGCGCTCCCTGCGCATGGCCGATGTTGGTCGTCGTCGGAGTCATCGTGAAGCCGAAGACAATGTCTTCGTGGGCCATACTAGCGATAGGAACTGCCTGAGGGACTTGGCTGCTGGTATCGAGTACGAGCGACGACATCGCCATCGGCGTGGTCTGGAATCCCACACGCATGGTCAGGCGATACGAGCCGTCCGTCCATGTCTCTGGCTGAGTGAAGCCGACTTCGCGGCGCAGGAGTTCAAGTGGCGCTGCTGCAAATGCCGTGGACGACGTGGAGTCGTAGGCGATACCATGGTACAGACACGTAACCACAGCAATAACATCGAGCTGGCGAGCTTGCTGGTCCTGTGAGACGATCTCTAGCATTGAGTGCACTCTGCACATCCTTTCGACACGACATTCATTTGCTGTGTGAGTCTGCGAGTGGTGTGGTCCAGCATCAGTAGCGGAGACTGGGCTTGCAATGGACCAACGCACCATGCCTTAGAGTTGGTCTTGTGGCGCACGTAGATCTCAGCTGGGCCACCTGGCTGCAGTGCTACGCGGATGCCCAGCGCACCGTCGTGGATGCCATTGACGGGCAGCGCACGCAGCGGAAGCAGCGGCATCGATCTCTACCGTGCCACGTGAGACTTGAATATGTCGCTTGACTTGGGAAACGCATGATACAAATTACAGTATTGCAAACTAGATATTCGGGTATTTACTTGTATGGTATGGTAACACCCGCACACCCTGAAAGCCTTCAACGGTGTGCGTCTTGGCCCCGGTCGACGTCTCGGATGGTGATATTAGAGCCCGCAAGAACGCACGCAGAGCCTGGCAGTATAGCGACCTGGAGTAACGTCTTGAAGATCGCCCGCACGGAGAACTGGGCAACTGTATGCTGGACGTCGCTTCCCGGAACAGGCCGGTACGTCATGAGATGGTCGGGTTTGATCATCGATGTGCCCATCGACAGCACAAAGAGCACGGGCGTCTTGGTGTGGACCAGCTCCAGCGTCACTTTGGTCTGCGTGATCACTCGGAAGGTCAACCCATCCTTCGCTGCCCGCACGAAGTCTCTCTCGTTGCTCTTCGCCCAGTTCAGATACGAGTTCGGGAACGCCGCGCATAGCAGAGGAAGCGTGACAGTGATGCGCTCCTGCAGCATCATTTCCGTCGGCGGTGGCTCAATGTTCATGGTCGTACTGACAAAATTAAGACCGAAGACAATGTCGTCTTCCGCGACGTCAGCCACTGGAATCGCCTGGAGACCTTGCTCGTTCGTTGACAGTGGCACAGCCTCAGCGGCAGAGACGAGTCCGCCTCGCGCAGCAACACGCATTGTGAGTCTGTAGCCTCCGTCTATCCAGGTCTCTGGTTGTGAGAAGGCGACCTCGCGCCGTATCAACTCCACTGGTGCGGACTCGTGGGTGCCACTCGCATCGTAGGCTACGCCATGGTACAGGCACGTGACGATCGCGAGTAGATCCAGTGGACGCGCCTCCTGCATAGGAGCAAGGATCTCCTGCAGGGTACGTACGTTGCAAACCCTATCGATCAATGGAGGCAGAAGCAGGCACAACAGTCGTGAGGCGATGGGGAGAGCATCGATTGGATATCGGATACCGTACACTCACCACGTCGCTTTGTCGGACTCGCGACGCACATACACGGATGCGGATGACGTGTACATCATCACGCGCATCATGTACGGACCGCCATGGCTGTCGTTCAGCGGAAGCACACGCAGCGGGAGTAGCATCACGCGTGCTGAGTCCCAAGCTGTCTGTCTGACTTGATGCGTGTCAAAGTGTTCGATCCTCTGCTGGAGTATGTGGAAACTACACGATTGCACCCAATACTTAGCATAATTGCAGACAGTAGACGGAGCGTCTTCAACACCACAGCTCTCGAGACTGTGGTTCACGAGCTCGGAAGCCCAGGCAACAGCAACACCGACACTGTTAATACGTAGGCGTATCGCTCGACGGCCTCCGGTATGAGCAGCGAAACGCTTTCACCTGCATCACACGTAGCGCACGCTCAGCTGCCATGAACGACGTGTCTGACGACTGAAGATGCGAGTCCCCCGGTGAGGAACACAGTCGTCGCACTGGATTCGAATCGAACGGTGTGGCCACTGTCAGGAGTGTGATACCCAAGCAGAAGTGTGACGTCAGTGTCCAACACTTACGGTCCAGTAGCCACACACCTGATGAGCTCCCAAGGCGTTGGTGCTGAGTCGACGGCCCTGGCAGTAGTATCAGATCGTCCAGTCGCATAGGTGGCGGGAAGGAATCCGATTGTTACCTCCCCGCACGTGTGATGCTCCAAATCAACTCCTTCACGGTCACGAGAGACAAGCAATCGTCCGAAATCGAAGCAGCCCACTCGAGATCTCTATCTCTCTTGAGCGTTCTCACTTCTCAAGATCCCGTCAAATGTCTCCACGCGCTGCCATCTCGCTCACCATTGGGCTGCTATGCTCACTCCCATCGGTAGCCGATGCGTGGTCTGGCTCCGTGACACTGTACGATAACACCAAGTTCACTGGCGGTGACTACTTGTTCCATGTCAACGAGACGCAAACATGCTACAACGTCGGTGCATGCTTTGACAATCGCGTGTCCTCGATCAAGTGGGCGGACCTTCCGACCCAAGGAAGCTTCAACGGCGACGCGTGGATTTTCTTCTACGAGAACGCAGACTGCAATCGCAACACTGTCGGAGATTGGTTCGCAGGCCCACGCGGTAAAGTGCGCGGTTGGAAAGTACGTGAGCCGTTCCAGCCTGAGGACTTGGGTTTTGATGGATTCGACAAGATGATCTCGTCGTTTATGGTCTGGGAATCGACGGGCACCGTCGCAAGGTACCGAAGCGCATGCTGGGAAGACGGCAACTGACGATCCTAGAGCTGAAACCCCTCGGTAGATGAAAGTTTCGTCAAGGGCCCGCAGAGGAATACATCTCTGCGACTTTTCTGCTACCAATCTTGCTTCGATTGATGGGATTGATAGACAACTTTGTGAGAGAAACACGCCCAACATTTTTGCTACATTGTCTCCGTCTCTGAGAAGAAGCTTCGCATCCGTATCGAGGATGTTGTGACAAAGGAGCAATGGTGAGAGTCTTAGGGAAGCCACGTTATGCGAATGCGATTCCTGACGATGTATCTGGATATGTGCTGATCAGGCTGACGAAGGACCTCTGTGTCGATGACTTCGTCACGTCGGAGACTACGATTCCGCGAGCAAAGCTCGAGCACTAAGCTACGGTGAGTGTCTCAATGCAGCGTTTCCACAGCATCCCTCTCATGTTCATCCACTTCCTTAGTGCGTCGCTGACTACCACGCAGCAAGCGATCTCTCCTTGTCCACCGCTCTCTATCAGTGCCAGATGTGGATGGATCGCGCGTGCTGTGCGTGGGTTTCACTCAGGATGCGACGCGGTTTCCTGCTGTGATCGAGTACACTTTCTCGCTGACGGCCGTGCCGATGGAGCCCGTGGATCTGCTGAAGACTCGCGTTCGAGACCTGGAACGAGCGTTTGAGGCATTCATGGACGAGCGCACAAGCCGGGGCATTGGTGGAGAGTACTGGTCTGATCCCCGAAGTCTCAGCAACATACAACGCGAGGACGAACGTACCGACCAGTCAGACGTCGCATCTTCATATCGCTCCACTTCATCGATAACGGATTCATTTCAAAGCATCTCAAAGCCTTTCGCATCTGCTGGACGGGAGGTTCATCAACTTACTACTGTTTACCGAAAATTGTCGGGCGTCTCCTTTCAGCAGTTCCTCTTTGGCGGCCATCACGCAGTGCTGTGGAGGTGCTGGAGCTGATGAGGTCACCATGGTCACCGACAAGGAGCTGATCGACAGTTGAGGCTTTTCCGGAGCATGCCTCCACACATCTAGCGTCGAGGAAGAACTTGTTGCTGACGCGGACACTGCCCACGACCCACGGATCCGATTTTACAAACCGAGCCCCATCACTCCAAGCGCTTGCTGGGCTTTGCTTGTAGTAGTGCGTACCAGGAACGCTCTCAGAAGTGACGTAAACTAATCTCCTTCAGTCTACTACACGAAAATTTGCGCGATGAGGTTCAGCAGACTGGAAGATGCTGCTGAACTCACGTGGCCAAAGTAGCAGCATCGAAACTGAGTTCTGGCCTGGCGATGTCTCCCATTCGGAGAATCAAATCTGTATCTCAGTACATTGATCGAATTTGAATCACACTATGAGAACACCTACTTGTTTAGATAGTCACGTCCTTGCTATGTGCAAGTAGAGGGAGGCATTGCCAGCTCCTCTGTTCAGCAGCCCTTCGTGATGATTCCATGGTACTCGTTCTCACGTTCACGGCTCCAACGAAAGGCACTCGCATGGAGCGCGGCATTCGGTGCTCATTCTCCATTCTGCGTCGTAACCAGTCACCATGAAGCTGCTTCACTCAACTACTGTGTACATGGCCTTTTGCCTCAGCGCGGTCATGTCCGACTCGGCGCTTGCCTCGCCTCGTGCTCTCTGCGACAGCGGTGACACCCCAAGCACGACGACCACGCCATCGATGACCCCGCAGTTCACGACGGCTCCTCCTACGACCACGCCAGCTCCAACCACACAGGCACCCACAACTCCCGCGCCAACGACGCCTGCACCAACGACGCCAGCACCAACGTCCCCGCCTCGGATTGCTTCCGTCCAGCTAACCAACAGCCAGAACGGCAAGACCTTGACCCTCCCAACGATGACGCCTCGCATCTGCTACAATGTCGACCAGTGCTCATCGACGGGCTACGACACGATCGCTTTCTACAACTTCGACGTTTACGGACTCCCTCCCGGCGGCGCGAACTTTCTCCCCTTCTACGAAGCAGACTGCACGCGGCCATCGTGGTACGGTTTTGTTACCATGTTCCGTGACATGGAGGGTCAGCCAGATATCCGCACAGCGCCAACTGGGAGAACGTTCAAATCGTATGTCCTTCAGAGACCAGGCGACTCCGGATTCGGACCGACGTACGAGACGAAGGATGTGTGCTGGGCGACATAGAGAGAGTGAGAGTGGGAGGGCAGCATCGAAGTCGAACACAATGATCTAACGGTGAAGATACATCGTGCAAGAAATTCGTAAACCAAATTACTAGGAGGTTCCTTTCTCTGCAAGCAAAATGCGGATTTTCTGGCGAAGAGATTGAACGGCTCTAATCCGAGTGTCACATCCACTTGTTGCAGCTTGCCTATTCAACATGACAAACGTTCGAACGTGTGGTGCACGAGTCACCAAGCTCTGGAGCGCCGAGCTCCCTTCTCGATCCTTTGTTCGCGATTCGCTCATCTCTAAGTCTTCCTCACCGCATTTACACGCAGGTTCACACCATTATCGTGGCGCACCCTCGCGAAGCAGTGTCTGAAGTTGCTCTTAATCGATGTACCTTTTGCCCAATATCTCGTGTTACGTTTGCTTTCTCTCTCCAAATCAGTCGCACTGAAGAAAAAATTGGGTTTGGACTACAGCATAGCGTCAAAGACCAAAAGACGCACGATATCCGACCGGAGAAGAGCCACACGACAGGTCCTCTCGCTTCTACTACTATCTCTCACAGTTTGTACCGACATTGACCAATATCCTCGTCGAGTCGCGATTGATGGATTGGGTGATTCGAATCCGAAACTTCTTCGCTTCTCTCCAGCAAGAGAGCGGCTGATGGGAGAGTTTCTGATGAATTCAAATTCAACGCTGCATGCCTTGTGTTCATGTGCTGTCATTCTCCAACCAGAACCCAAGCGCACTTTCTCTTCCTCCTCCTCCATGGCATTCAAGCAAGCTGGCACGACGTGGTTCGCAATCGACGTGACTCCTTGTAGCTAAAGCTACATCATCTCGGTCTCGATAAGAGACTGCGTGTTCGTATCGAGGACCTAGCGACGAAGGAGCAATGGTACGAACTTCAACCCTGTAGCCGAAAACCAACCCACGACTACTGCTGCATGCGCTGGTTCAGACTTTTGAAGGGCCTCTCTGTCGACGACTTCGTCACGCTGGAAACCACGATCCCACAGGCCAAGCTCGCCCATTCACGCAACTTGCTAAGCCAGAGCGTTCTATTCGCAGTACGGCAGACCCACTGATCGGTTCTGTACAGTGCTTTGCGGCATGCCTGTCTCCTTTGAGTGACGTCCCTGCACCATCACGCTCGTTATTCAGAGACACGAAGGTCGGATCCCGCGTGCTGTGCGCGGGCTTCACTCCGGCGATGGGTTTTCCTATGTGATTGAATACACGTTCACACTGGAGCCTGTGCCACTGGAACCCATGGATCTGCTCGAAGCTCATCTCCGAGACGTGGAGCTAATTGTCGAGGCCATGCAGCGACACTCGAAGCAGTCGATGACGGGAAGTACGGTGGAGATTCCAGAAGTGCCAGCGACGTTTGTCGCGCGCAGCCTCACTGATTCACAGGAATTGATCGAGTGGAATTACAACACGAGGGTTGGCGAGGCCAACTTTGTGGTAAAGGATCATACCTGCGTCGTAGTGTGAAAGAGCGGCTTGTACCTGGTCTTTGCGTCGGTATGCTCTGAAGAGGAAGATGAAGCGTCCCTTGTCGTAGAGCTGCACCTGAACGGCAGCAGCTTGTGCACGATCAACAAGCAACGCGATGGAGATGTTCTTGCAATGGGCACGATCAGGGTCACCATCCAGGCCGGAGACTCTCTCTTGGTCATCAACTGGGGCGAGGGGAACGCGCAGGACGCAAGCTCCTTGGCGGTCACGCGCATTTGAGGGCATGTGAGTTGGGCGCTTAAGCAACTCGTACTGACTCATGACCGGACACCGCTATGCATATCCAGAAGTATATATTCCACAATTCTCCAGTGGCCATTGTCGACGATCCTCTCTCGCTTTCGTTCCTATCCGCAGCTTGAGCAGCCCACTAAAACAACCACGAGCGCACCTCAGCAACACCATCACCTGAATAAATCCCAGATTGCACCACGTACTCGGCTGGTTGATGGTTCCCTGCGTGCGCACGCGTCCAATCGGCCGGCGTGGACCTCCTCCGCCACTGCCGCCGCCGCTGTTTCCTCCGCCATTTCCACCGTTTCCTCGCGCACTTCTCAGCGTCGCTGGGTCCTAATACGCACAGCCACACAGTCAGCTCGATTACGAACCAACACGGGGAAGACGCGCTTCCTCACCGCAAAGATGGACGACACACTGGAGGATTAGGAACAACCAGAGCGAGAAAGAGAGAGAG
>JAADVE010000046.1:0-44043 GCA_023334595.1 Pythium utonaiense | reverse complement strand
CCCCCCCCCCCCCCCCCTCTCTCTCTCTCTCTCTCTCTCTCTCTCTCTCTTCTCCAGAACTCACTTGCACCGACCTTCTTCGCTACACTTCTGAGGATAGACGGTCGCCGGTCGCTCCACCTGGATTGTCGAATGCGTGATGCCTTCACTGATAAGGTACTGCTGAGCCGCCGAGAGGCTCTCCTCCGGGTTGTCTGACACGAGGTGTACGGCAAGCGCCGGCTTGCTCGTGCTCAGCGACCAGATGTGCAGGTCGTGTACGGCGAGCACATTGCGACACGTCTTGAGCCCGCGTTCAACATGCGTGTAGTCAAACCTACGCGGAGTAGCTTCCATGAGGATGAGCAGGCTTTCCTTCACGGTGCCCACAGTGGTACCGATCACGAGCAGCGAGAACACGAACGTCATGATTGGGTCTGCAAGTTGCCACGACGGCTTCCACCAGATGACAGCTCCAGCGATCGTTACACCAACGCTCTGCAGCAGATCACCCAGCACGTGCAGGTAAGCGGCCTGGATGTTCAGGTTCTCGAACTTGCTCGCGAAGATCCCGTCCTTCTTTTTCTTTGTCTTCTCATCCTGTGTCGTGTTAGCCTCTCCTTTGCCGTGTTCACTGCCGCTGTGCGAGTGGTGGTTACGGTCATGGTCATGGTCGTGATCATGGCCGTGGTCATGATCGTGGTCATGATCGTGGTCGTGGTCATGGTTGTGTGCATCTTCACTGTGGTCGTGACTATGGTCTTGTGCTTTACCATCGTTAGAGTGAGCGTGGCTGTCGCCGTGGCCGTGTGCGTGGTCGTGGCCGCCGAGCCCGTGGCTATGACCGTGACCGTCGCCACCGAGGACCTTCATCATGACGACGTTCATGATGAGGCCGATCAGCGCGATGATGAACATGGTCTTTCCGTCCACCACTTCCTCGGCGTCATCCTTGCGAAACTCGATGCAGCGCAGCACAGCCGAGTACAAGAGAACACCTGTGAGCACCCAGATAACCATGACGCTGATGAGCGCGCCGACAACCTCGACGCGGTGGAAGCCGAAGCTGAGTCGATCGGATGCTGGGCGTCGCGAAATCCAGATTGCTGTCAGCGCGATCACGAAGCCTAGCACGTCCGTGAGCATGTGGATGGCATCCGAGATCACAGCAAGACTACCCGCGATGTAGCCACCGATGAATTCCATCAGCATAAAGACCAGAGCGATCCCCGTCACGAGAAGGAGCTTACGCACGGCGACGCGGTCGGCGTTCTTGGCAGGGGCGATTGGCTCGTCAGCATGAGGATGCGTCGGCGAGGCCTCGATGGTAATGTATTCGGTATCGCGCGGGCTGGGGACGCTCACGCCGTGATCTTGTCCACTTACGTGCTGGGTGTTCATGGTAGAGGTGAGATGGACGCTCACGCTCGCCGCCGCCGTCGGATAAACGTCTTCGCTGCCTCGCGCTTGTGCTAGCCGCCGTCGGATAAGGACGCTTTAGTGTCTCTCTGCCGCCGTCGGAGAAGAGTGCCACGTGGATGAGCTGGTGTGCGGTCGCCGCCGTCGGAGAAGAACAGATTGTGAGAGTCCTCCTCAAAGGGAGAACGAAAGGTGGGCGGCTGCCCGCGGTGAATGGAGAAAGAGTGGACGAAAAACCTCGGTGAGTAGAGCACGAGAGGGAGGCTGCTTCTAGAAGGCGAGGCACGTGGTCGCTGTCCTATCAGGACCGGTCTTAGCGCTCCTGGCTTCCGTCAGAGCAGATTCAGCGGGAGGGGTGGATCTCGTGGCAAGCCAGAGCTGTCTTCATCAAATCTATATGAATCCAATCACATCGCCCAACCGGGCGTGGCTGCGGAGAGCCGCAGGAGCCGGGAGTAGTGACTCTGCCCCGGCCCAGCCAATGGGGCTCTCAGAAGCTTCATGTCGGTACACTCGGAGACGTCGCCCCGCCCGAGTCCTCAGCCTCCCGATCGTGCTCGCAATCTGCTGACTAACCCAGGAACGCGATGGCGTCCTTCCCCTCGTTCGGGTAAGGTTTTTGCCCGTCACCGCTTGACTCAAGAGGAGGAATGACACTGCCGTTTGATGGAGCCGCTCCCAAAAGCTTCATGAGACCACGACGTCGCCCCTCCGCACTCATCAGCCTCCCAATGCTCCATCTCACCATCATTCCGATAGTGAAACCATCACTCCTCAATGGTGTCGAGAACTGTATTTTCGACAATTGCAGCGGGTTTTGCGACAGTTGATAACCTTGATACCGTAATCTGACCGACGTATTGTTTACTGTTGGAGCTCCGGAGTGACCTTCACTCCGGGCACTCCTGTCAGTAGAGCTCCATCGGGAACCTTATCCACATCATTCCCGCATTCCTCAAGAGACTTGGTCGCGATCACCACGATGGTCTCCAGCGTCCTACGCCCCCTCGCCGCCACCACAGGTGCGTAGCTCTCTTTGTATGGAGCTCTAGCGGTGCCTGGCCGCGTGTAGCAGTCGCTCATGGCGTGGTAACGTTAGGAGTGGTGTTGGCCGTAGGCTGGGCCACGCGCGGTCGGTGTTGGGAATGGGTCCCTGCTAGCTACGCCAAACTCGAACAGATCGAACGCAAGATCCTTGAGCACTCGGTGCGCGTGCCGTTTGAGATGACAAAGGTTGCGAAGCTCGGCACAGTCGTGGTGCCGTGCACGGACGAAGCAAAGCGCCGCAGCGGCCAGGCGAAAGACCTCGTGCTCATCCACGGCTTCGCGGGCGGCAACGCTGCCTGGGCGACGAACTTGGAGCCACTGGCAAAGCACTTCAACGTGGTACGTGGTGAATTCCCACGAAGCCTTTGGTGGAGAGCTAGAGAGAATGACGCTTGCTTGTGTGAGTAGTATGCCGTCGAGTGGATTGGTGCCGGTCGATCCGATCGCCCAGACTTCCCGTACAATGATGTACGTTCGGCACTGTTCCTCTTTCGAAATGGAGTGGACGAACCTGCAGGCTCTAACAATTGATTCCCTGGGTTAGTTTGACAGCGCAAACGAATTTGTGCTGAATGCGTTTGAGGATTGGCGCAAGGAGATGGAGCTCGACTCCTTCAACCTGTGCGCTCACTCCTTGGGGGTAAGCATATCATGTCCGTCATTGATCTCTACCAAAGGCCAGCCAATCTCACGCCTGCTTGCTGTCTAGGCCATTTTCGCGTCGACGTATGCGATTCAGCATCCTGAGCATGTGAACGTAAGCCGTGCCTCTATCACGACTAATTTGATACCCGCGATTGACGATCTTTCCTCACTTGCGTTCATTAGCACTTGGTGCTTGCCTCCCCCGCTGGTGTCGGCCACCCACCACCGCCTTCGGAGAATCCCGAGCAAGAAACCCGCAAGCGGTCATGGATCTTTCGGATGGTCCTCAATGCGTGGGAAAACGGCGTCACACCCATGACTGTGGCCCGCCTAGCTGGTCCGTACGGCCCACAGCTTGTCCAGAACACTCTCCTTCGCCGCATTTCGTTCATGCCAGCGTCCAGTGCGTTGCGCAACGGATCACTCAACGTAGAGGATCTCGGCGAATACTTCTACCACAACTGGGCCCTAAAGGCGTCCAGTGAACGCGTGATGACGACCCATTTGGCACCAATGGCTTTCGCTCGTCGTCCATTGATCGACATGCTCGTGCCCGAACAAGTGAAGATGCCGCTGACGTTCATCTACGGCGGCCAGTCCGACTGGATGGACTACCGCCAAGGCCAGAAGGTTGTGGACACGCTTCGCGCTGCTGGACGCGAAGCCGACCTCCACCTCATCCCGTTCTCCGGCCACCAGGTCTTCTTGGACAACCCGCAAGACTTCAATCGCGCCGTCGTGGAAACGCTGGTGAAGGAATGTACCGCATAGATCTATCACATACAATCGCAGCACCGTACATAAACACAATTCAGATAGAGTTCTAGTGTCCACACTGTGAATTTCTGATGCAGCGGGTTCACACAGCACGACGCCTTGCTCGAAAGATCACGATGTCGCTCTGCTGGAAGTCGGCGTGTAAATGGTCGTCCGGCACGCGCTCCACTTCAAACACTGTCTCAAACAGCTCGAAAAATGCGTTCTCCGACCCGTGGCGAAGCTTGTAGGCCAACAGCAACTCGGTCTTGATGTCGCTGAGCTGTACGAACGCTTCGAACAGCGCCTCGAACGCCCCCGCGTACGGACACGCGACGATATCCGCGCCGAGGATCACATCGAAAGGCGCTTCTTGGACCACCGCACTGGTCTTGTCACCCCATAGATACTCCGCCGCTCGGTGCTTGGTGGTGTCTAGCTTGTTTAGCTGGGCATTCGCTGCAGTGAGCTCCACGGACACGGGATCACCGTCCGTGATGACGACGCTGGCTGCGTGCAGATGCGCAGCGACGATGCCCACGAGTCCTGGGCCGCATCCAAGCTCGACCACACGCTTGTTTAGCACCGCGTCGCGATGGCTGTCTAGGTACAGCGAGAGAGCGATCGCAGCGTCGTACACGGACGCGCCGAAGCCGATCGCAGTGCCGCCCTTGCCGTCGTTTTTCCAGCCTTGGCGGATCAGCACTTGCGTGTCAGCGATGGGGAAGCGCCGCAATTCGTCACGCAGCGCGTCGTGGAATGGGTTGCGGAAGGAGAAGGGCACGAGCGCGTACTGTTGCGGTGCATCTCCACTGTGCTGCTGCTGCTGGAGTGGCGCTGGTTGCTCCATGAACCGCGCCGCATTCTCCTCGGCCATCGCCATTTTTGATGGTGGAGAGACCACAATGTCCGATGTAAACAGCATTTTTAGCCGTTTTCGAACCGTAATAATCTATTTTTCACTGTTTAGCTGGCACTCGTTTTCTGCCACTTCTGGAAGGCGATGATCGCCGTGTTGAGCTGGTCGTCGAAGGGCTTGAGCAGTGGTGCCAAGAGGTTCTTCTCGTGTGGCGGAAGTGCCTCTCGGATCTTGACAAGCTCGTCATACTTCGAGTCGATGCGGTCAGCGATACGCTTGAATTTGTGTCTGGCGTCCGAGTCGCCACCTCGCTCGACCTTGGCCTGGAACGACAGGAAGTGGCGCAACAGCTCACACACGTCGTGGAACTGGGCGTACACTTGCTTCTTGAAGTCGTTCGGGATGCAGTCTGCAGCGACGGCTCCACTGGCGAGTGAGGCCGTCGACGAGGCAGTCGCATCATGGCTCGAGTCGGCGTTCGCAATGATCTCCGAGAGAACGTCCGCTGAGGTCTTGGCAGGTGGGAAAGCCCGATCTAACGACATCGTCGACGCACACGCCATGCGGAACTGCTCGCGCGACTCGTCGACGGTCGCTGTGTGTGGCTGCTGACCTGGGTGGTGACCGGAGGCATTTCCTCCCTCGTTGTGCTGGAAGTATCGCGACTCGTCTTCGATCGTCAGTGGGTTGTAATCCGGTGCAGGCTTGGCCTGGAGATCATCCAATAGAGTGGCCTCCTTCAGTGTTTCGTGTACTACTGGTCGTGTCTTCTTGAGCACTTCAGGGTTCCCCTGCAGCTTACCGGCTTGGGATGGGTCCAGCACGTATGCACCGTGGCGATTGAACTTGGCGATCGTGATATTGAGCGGCTCTGGTTTCTTGTGGATCGTCTTGTCGGTCGGCTTGTGAACCGTGTTGTCTTCTTCCGTCGATGTGAGATCAACCAGCGGATCCACGATGCCTCGAGGGTCCACGGCGTTTTCACTGGCAATCTCCTTCTCTTTCTCTTCAAACTTGGTGAACATGTCCTCGTGTCCAGCCTTGCTTCGGTCGCGATGGAAGTACTTGGACTTGAAGAATGCGCTCCAAAACTCCGTCTCCGTCATCTTGTCAGGCACCTGCGCCTTGTAGGCCAAGTGCACAGCTGGATATTGGATAAAGATCTGGTGGATCACCTCGGCGTTCAGGTTGTACTTGACCGTGTTTCCTCCGGCTTCGTTATCTCCCGCCAGATCCGTCAAGATCGCAGAGGTCTTGCCCGTCTTCTGGCGCTTGCTGGCTTCGTTCGCGATCAAGTGACGGCGACTGGCCCAAAAGTCCTCCTCAGAGATCAGTCCCTGGTTCACCATCTCCGTGTGCTGGCGCTTGAGCGTCGGATTCGCGGCCAGCAGAGCCGCGCGGTGCTTGATCTCCGCGGCGTTACAGAGCGGTGTGCGGTCCGTGCTCTTGTGCTTCAAGCCACTCGCGGCGATGCTGCGCGTGATGAGCTCCTTCGCCTGGTCGCGGACTTCAAACGCGTCCTCCAGACTCACGTCGCTCAAGAACTCGAGAATCACCACGACGTTGTTCGCCATCCGCAGCCGGATCATCGCCTTCGGCGAGCTCGCGGACGAGACCTGTTGGTCCTGCACGCTGCTCCACGAGACCACGATCGGCTGCGTCTGGGCCTGGTTCTTGGCGAGTGCGTCGTCGATTTCCATCGCGCCTTCGGGCAGCTCGTCGGGCGTCCAGCGCAGACCTTTCTCACTGAACTCTGCGCGCCCATCGCGCTTCTTCACGCGCACACGCGCCTCCAGCAGCGTCGCCATCCTCGGTCTCTTCGCTCGTTATGGGTCGAGTTTATATCCACAGCGTTTCCACTGTAGCTCTTGTTTGGCGAGGTCTTGTATTAAGTGCGCATGGGTTCCGCTGTGCGTACTTAAGAATCGGTTTTTGGAGAGACCAAGACCCACGTGCAGCTTGAACATCCCCTCGTAGCAAGAGCTCCACGCTGAATATGAACATGGCGACCAGAGGGAGTCTCCCGCGCCGCGTCTTCCTGGCGCTAGCGGCGCTGCTAGCGTGCGCTGGGCTGCTACATGCAACGGATGCAGAGTATACTCGCCATACGAACAACTGGGCAGTGGTGGTGAGTTGATGGAGCTACTCGTAGTGTAGAGCTACTGCGTCGATGGAGGTCTCACGAGGTGCATGACGCGACTACATGCAGGTAGATACCTCGCGCTTCTGGAACAACTATCGCCACATCGCCAATGCACTCTCGCTCTACCACTCGGTAAAGCGATTGGGCATCCCTGACAGCCAGGTAGGTCCTCTTTGTGTGGCGTCTCGAATGTAATGAGAATCGATGCGATGTTTATGGACGTGGTGACGCTCGCAGATCATTCTCATGCTGGCCGACCAAATGCCGTGCAACGCGCGCAACTGCTTCCCCGGACAAGTATTCAATAGCCGCACGCAGAAGATCAATCTCTACGGCAAGGATGTGGAGGTGGATTACCGCGGGGCCGAAGTCACCGTTGCCAACTTCATCACCGTGCTCACGGGTCGCCACGAGCCCAACACACCCGCGTCGAAGAAGCTCGACACAGACGAGAACAGCAACATCTTTGTAAGATATCCAAGTCAATGTTCGTGACGGTCACAAGGGCTGATAAAGAATGTTGCGTGAGCTAGGTTTTCATGACAGGCCACGGCGGCGATGGATTCCTGAAGTTCCAGGACTACGAAGAGCTCTCAAGCGAGGATATTGCCGACTCCATCCAGGAAATGCACGTGAAAAAGCGGTACGTTTGTCTGGAAGCCTCGAATGCTTCATGTTTGGTAGTTGATGCTCATGGTTTCCGTTTATCACAAGATACAATGAGATTTTCTTCATGGTCGATACGTGCCAAGCTGGCTCACTGTCGAACGCCATTACATCACCGAATGTCGTGACGATCGGCAGTTCCAAGACGGGAGAAAGCTCGTACGCCCATCACTCGGATCGGGAGGTATGTGGGTCGAGTCGCAATGCATTTTGAAGTGTGTCATTCCCTGACGATGCAAATCCTTGGGATGCTACTGCAGGTCGGTCTCGCTGTGATTGATCGCTTCACGTTCGCAACCCTCGACTACCTGCAGCGCATGAAAGTCGGCGATTCCATTCGCAGCGGTTTCCTGCGTGATTTGTTTGATTTCTACGATCCGAACATGCTCTACTCAACCCCAGACTACCGAACGGATATCCTCGGCCGCTCAATCGATCAGGTGCCTATCACAGACTTCCTTGGGTCGATGCTGGACGTCAAGTTGCACGATGATGACGACGCGTACCCGATCGAAGGGATCGAGGAGGCTGAGGAAGGGTCGAGAACCAAAACTACTGCAACTAACTCGGCAGCTCCATTCAACACGAGTTCCTCACACCAAGAGAAAGACACGCGAGCGCCATTCCAGTTCTCCCAGGACTTCGTCATCGGCCTCGTCATCTTCTCTTTAGCTTCTGTCCTCGTGATTACTCAGAAGCTTTAAAGAGACCACCAGCTTTCGTGTGCTTTTAATCGCCTTGTAGGCTTTGATTTTTGTTGATAAATGGCCGCACAGAACATCATCCCACACACAAAACATGCTCGCTCGACGACGCAATGGTCTACAATCTTCAGCCATCAGCCACGTCGTTCGGCAGCAGCGTTGTCCGTCGAGAGGCCGACGTTGTGTGCTGGTGGTGGTGAATGTGACTGGCGCCGTTCACGCCTCGCGTTCCGTTGACACGGTGGTGAGGGCTGGGACTGTGTACGTATTCTTCTGTGGGGACGGAGGCTGCGTGCTTGCCCGAAGGCATACACGCCCGAATCAGCACGACGACACCGCCAGCGATCCAGACAGGAGACGTGCAGATGCAAAACGCGATGACCATTGGGCTGAGTAGCATCACGAATGGGATGCAGAGCACCGTAGTCAAGTACCACACGATCCACGCACGATGCTACATACATCCAACACCGCGTTAGCGACAATCGATCAGCACCAACCTCGCCTATAAACGTACCCGTTGAAAGCCTATCGAGTGGACGATCGACCGAGGAAGTAACCGCGAGACGATGCGGTCCACCAAAGTTCTGTGAGCGGCATTACAGTTAGTAGCGAAGTGGTTCTCAACACCAAGAGCGAGTAAACTCACCGCAAATACTGGAAAGGCTTCACCACGTGCAGCGCGCTGGCGCGGATGGTCGCCACGAGCTCGTGTGAGTCTTCCTGACCGTGTTCACCTGCCTCATGCTCGTCGTGGCGCTTCAGCTGCAGCTTCACCACCGTCGGCGTGTACGGCGTGTTCAGCGGCGTCCTGTCGTTGCGAGGCACACCCTACACACGCCCATACAGTCGTCACTCCATCGTACTCACCATTCGTCCCACTGCAAGCCCGTCTCACCCAAACGCTCTGCGTGCCGCTGTTGGGTTTGCGCATGGAGTACGGCTCCCACTCGCCCGCATCAAACTTCTCCGGCATGGGCGTGTTGCAGCCGTACAGACGCTCCACGCGCTCGCTGTCCGTCTCGGAGCTGCTCGCTGCTGCGATATCGCACCAGTCAATACCATGGCCGATCTCTCCTCTCCGCGCTCCATACTGAACCTATGGAAACTGAACCACGCACGCACGCACCTTCCGCCGGTCGCAGATCCCGCCGCGTGCCTTCGTGGGAGGTCATGGCTCGTCCGCACTGTCCCCAGTGTGTGGCTGGTCGTCCTCGACCGCAACGCAAGTGAGCTCTTCCGGCGATGGGAATGCCGATTGGAAGCACGGGATTGGCGGTGCACGCGATGGAAATCGACCACCGCAGTCCCGAGTTTCTTGCCGCGATGCTGCAGTGGTG
The DNA here is from genome assembly GCA_023334595.1 of Pythium utonaiense. Lineage (NCBI taxonomy): Eukaryota > Oomycota > Peronosporomycetes > Pythiales > Pythiaceae > Pythium > Pythium utonaiense. Next base: position 34,485 of record JAADVE010000046.1, on the reverse strand, counting down.
ACTGCGTGAAGGCACGGCGAGTGGATCCACCACGGTCACCGCTTCGTCTCATCTCCCTTTTCGGGAGCTCTCCATTTTTCGAAACACAACCTTATCGTAGTGTAGCACACTATTCTAGGACAAGTGACAATGTTGACCACATAAATTAAGGCTCATTATTCATTATCATGGGTGAAAAGAACCCATAATACCCACATGGTGGACCGGTCTGGCCCGATATATTCAGTTTGACAAGAACTCTGTTGGTCTTGTCACGGGCACCGTCCTAGTTGGGAGTCTTCTCCCGCTGGTGTGAGGCAAGTCGGTCCAGACTCTGGACTCTGGACTCCAGAGTCCCAAGCCAGGAACACTCGGGTCTCGTCATCACTGGGCTTCCAGTGTGGAGCGGGTTTTGAGTCAGAAGCTCTTCACACTACAGCGCCCGCAACAAACCATGAGCGTGGACATGGAGTTCGGCTCGGACCACTTGTCGCTGGCCCTGTTGGGCAGCGACGACGACGCGCCCTACGGCAACAGCACGCCGCGCAGCAACAGCGGCGCCTCGGCCAGCAGCTACGCCGTGCGGCCCTACTCCAAGAACGCAGCAGGCGGCGGCGTACGTAGCTCAACTAATAAAGGAGCTCTTCGCTCCTCGGGGGCTGAATATGCGGTGAATGAGCTAATCGCAACCATCGTGGCCTGTAGAATGAAGCGGAGCAAATGCGCGCGGAGATCGTGCGCCTCGAGAACACGCTGTCGGCGCGGATCGCGGCGCGCGCCAACACCACGACCACGGACGTGGCCACGACGACCACGACGCTCGAGCGCTCGACCAAGATCGAGAAGTACGTCGAAGTCATGGAGCTCACCAAGTGTCTACGTCGCCAGAAAGAGTTCCTCCTCAACGAGAACCGCAAGCGCCAGCGCTTTGCCGAGAAGATCCAGCAAGCCATGCCGGTACGTGGGTGTGCTCTTTGTTGTGGTCGTTCATTTTCGTGCCTGTTCGTGGACGCCAAAATGGCCACTTCGACGCCTGTCGCTAATATTCTTATGTTGCGGTTTGTATTAGCCGTCGACGGATAGTATCCAATTTATGAAAAACGTCAAGTACCCCGGCGACGACGAGCTCAACAAGATCGCCCAGGAAGCGTTCACGGAGATGCGCGAGTACCAGGTGAACGGCAAGGCCGTGCAGTTCATGAACTGGGAGACCAAGCGCGAGTCCAAGTCCATGTATCTTCACGCGTCGTCGACGAAGTCGTTCCCGGGAGAAGACCTCACACGCGTGTTTAACGAAACCTGGGCACTGCAACACGACGAGAACCGCCAGGAGCAACTGCATCGGCGAAGAAGCAAGTTCTGCGTACGTGTAGCTTCGCCTGTGTGCCCTGTTTGTATCGTCGAGCTTCTCCCATTCTCACCCGCTGGATTGTGTGTGATTTGCAGATCCTGAAAAAGCTCAGTGACAGCATGTACCTCACGCGCAACATCCACCAGTTCATCGGTGAGAGCTTCCCTCGCCACGCCATGACGCTGGTGTTCCAGATCTCGATCGACGCCAACAACTACGCGATCCTGAGCAAGTCGGTCGTGCCGCCGACCAACGACGCACAGCACTTGGTGTGGACGGACGAGTGCTTCATGTGGCTCTTCACACGACGACCGGACGGCGGCTTCGACCTGTCGCTACGTGGTCGCTACGGCAGCACGTCAGCCGTTGCCGGCAACCAACTGCCGATGCTCGAGTCCTACTTCTTCCTCGTGGATTGGGAGTCGCTTGTGATCCGTCCCATGTTTGACTTCGCGTTGGGATCCTTGCCCCAGCAGTGAAGCCGAGACAATGAGCCCGAAGACACGTATGAGAATGAAGGAGTGAGAAGAAGTGCATACACAATTCCTATGTAAAAAATGCGTTTCATTAGGACCTCACGACGCGTTCCTTGATGGCGACAGGCTCTGAAAGCCGTCGAGCCGTAGAGCGATGACCTTTAGTACCTATTGTTGCATTGGCCATAGGAACCAAGCGTGCTGGATTATGCGTCGTAGTCGAAGTCAAAACTGGAGGGAGACGCTGCATCGCTGGAAGCCCAGGGAGCTGTCCGTTGTGTCTATCGATCGACGCCCTCAGAAGAGATCTGCAGAGGGTTGAAGACTACGTCAGTACGTTTGAGTAGGGAAGAGGCAATGCAAATTGACCTACGCGATGCTCTCGACGCGATGGAGAAGCTTGTCAGCATCTTGGCTGTTCTGTTCGGTTAGCAAGAACACGAGCTTGGCTTCTGCCTCTTTGCAGTCGAGTTGCGTGAACATGTGAGCACACTGGCGTGCAATCCACTGCATGCCATCTTTCAGTCTTCCCTCTGCAGCCTCTTTAAACGACGCGAGTCGTTGCTCGAGTTCCTGGAGCTGGTGGTTTGTCGGTGTCACATCCCTTGCGTTTGACTTGCTCGAATCCATCCGAGTATTGGACAAGAGGTCCTTACCGTTGCCGTCTTGGCTGTGCAGCTCTACGACTGGAGCTGTTTGAACGAGCATGTGCCGTTTAGCGTTGCTCCTGAACTGACGATTGAGCTGCGAAGCTTTTCCCTGTTGTCGCTTGACTGGGGAACTCTTGGAAACAGCTTGGGAGACTTCTGACGAAACTTGTGCCAATATCTTTCGACGCTCAGTGATGAATTCCGCATCGAGTTGATCGATAAACGCCTGGTAGTCGGCCTGGATCTTCTTCGTCTGGTTTGTGAACGCCTCCTGAATGTTAAAGCGCTCTTGATTGATCCATTCACACTCCACGAGTAGTTGTTGACGCTGCGCTTCAGCTTCGTCGTCCAGTCTATCGCCTTGGCTGTGTGGCGTAGTGCCCAAACTCAAAGGAGGAACCTCGAGTGCGAGTGGAGCACTCAGGTGCTTGATTTCGTGCTCGATTTGGTTTGTTAGCTGTCTGTAGTTGTCCGATAGATGGAGATGCAGTTGCTTCCACCTCGTGCACGCTTGGGCGCTCTCAACCTCGTAGTGCTGTCGTACTTCAGACTCCAGCTATAGACAGCCAGCCACAGCCATCAGTGCAAGAACACTAGAATATTCACGTGAGGGACTCCTACCTTACGCTCCAAGTGCTCTGCGTTCTTCACTCTCACTTTCTGTTGCTTGGTCGACAGTCCCCGTCGCTGCTCACCACTAATGAGTTGAGAGAGGACTGTCGACGGTCGGAATGGAACCTTGTCTCAAGATCAACAAGAACTGCGGTCAGCCTGGAGCTCTAGAGAGGCACGACGCAATTGCGTCCCTCGTGTGGAGTCAGGAAGAACGCACTGGATTGGTCTCCAAGTGTAGCTGCAGGGAGAACTTTTCATGCTGGAAGGCGGTCTGACGGTTGGCAACCCATTTAATCACCAATATATCCCCGACTGATGTGAGGTACTTTGCTAGCGTTGTGCGGACTCACTTGTGACGCAGTGATTACGCGCTTGGTCTTGATTTCCCATTCGTCTACAAGTGCCAGCCATGCGCTCGCTGTCGCCATCCACCTCGTTCCCGTCACTTCCTTTCCTTGCCTTGCAGGCGGATATATCCAATAGACAGACAGTCACCACGTTCTCGAAGGAATGCGAATGCCTATTCTTGTGCTGTGGAAGATAGCAATATTGTGACTTCCACCAACAATCCTCTATTGAAAAAGCGTCGAGCTGTCAAGAAGCGGTTGATAGTCTTCCACCGACAGCATCACGAGAAGCCGAGCATCTACTGTAAAGTAGACCGGAATGAGCTCGGCCAAGAAGAACACAGCGACGAGTAGCATCGACTGGGGCTACATCAAGTGACACACGATTGTCAGTAAAAGTCAGCTCTTCGTGCTCGGATAATGGAGCACATCCAAGGGCTTCTCCGTACTGAGGCATCTCTTCGCTCGACGTTGAACCAGCCCTGCGTCGAACAAAGCGAGTCAGGAGGAACCTATCCAGAGCCCTCCAAACGGAGCTAGATGGCTGGCTTACCTTGGTGAAGGTGAGTAGTGTCATGACGCTGTAGAGAATACGGCCGACGCTCCACACTAGCGCCAGACGTCCCACGCGTGCGAGTCGGAGCTGTGCTGGCTGGCTCTTGATCGGGAATCCCGACAGCGACAACGTCAAATAGAACCAAGTCGACAGGATAATCAGTGGTAAGAAGAGATCCGTCGCTGCGACAACGTAGAAGATGAGCTCTGGTATCTGTAGTTGAGCAACGAAGCAATCATTTGTCAGACGACTTCCAATATCACAAGAACTACTTCGAAGAAGCTGCGTACCAGGCTGAGACGGTTGGGCTTGTCGTCACGGAAGATACCGTGCTCGTAGGAAAGGAACAAGCTGGTGTACAGGATTAGCTGCGTGACGTACAGTCCGCCGTTGAAGATCAAATAGAAGATCATCCATCGCCGACGGAACTCGTCTGCTGAAAACCAGTGGCGACGCGACTACCGGTAGCACCGCCAACCACACGCCTCGTCAGTGTCCGCCACAGCATCAACAGCAGCAGACCAGCACACGTACAGACTGAAAGGCTTCTGCCCACACGAGCACCAGAAGCAGATAGGAGGACACGAAGAGGAAATCCGGTAGGTTGAACAGCACGGCCACGACCTTGTTGTAAAAGTCCAGGTCCTTCTCGGCCTGCTCGCGCTCGGCCGCCGTCTCGGTGTTGGTCGCGGAGACCAGATCTCCGCCACGGTCGCTCACGCCTCCTGTGACGATTGCCTCACTGCCGTTGCTCTGCGAGTCGAAGATGCACAGCGTGGAGAACGTGGCCATGCGGAAGAGGCAGCCAAGTGCCACGCTCATGATGAGCAACTGCACGGTGCTCCAGCCGCCGCGCGGGTGGCGCCGCAGCGTGCGTCGCACCTCCAAAAACTTGGTGACCGTCACCACCGTCGCCAGCATGTAGCACAGCGCCAGGAAGTAGCTGGCCATCGCCAGGTTCGCCAGGAACAGCGGCATTGGTGCAGGCTGCGATCCCAGCAGTCAGTGTTGAAGAAGGAATGGATGCCTTTGGAGGTGAGACCTGCCCATGCGAGCGGATCCATGGGTCCGTCAATGAACGGAAAACCCGTTTGACAGACCCGACCCGAATACGAAACCGAAAGTTTGGGAAAATCGATTGTGGTAATATAGTACATTATAGTTATAATTGAGGAATCACTGGACTCGGGGTCGCGGTTGCGGCAACAGCAACGATCCTCGAGCTCGTGTCGTGCTCGTCGGCGTTGCCACTCTTCCGCTTCTTGGCCATGGCTTCGTCTTCGTCCAGGAAGCGGATGTCGAAGCAGTTACGCTCCGTGGGGTCCTTGTACTCGAGTCCGAGCGCGATGAACACATCGACTTCGTGAGGACACACGACGGACTCGCCCGATTCGAGCTTGACGCCCTTCCGTACACGAACGACTCGCTTGAGATAGCGGTCAGAGAGACTCCAGCCTTTCTTGCGAGCAAAGAGCCTCATGCTTCGGTTGAAGTGGTCGCTTCCCGTGAAGTACAGCAACGCAAAGCCGAAGTACCGACGGGGATACACCTTGATGTCGAGGCGACGATGCGGCAGGTCCTGCACTCAACACCACAGGTCAGAAAGCCGAGATCATAGATTGGTAACCAGTAGAAGCGCACCTTTCGGAGTTGACAGACACCCATGTACGAGTCACAGCGGCCCATGCGATGGTCCGAGATGTGAGTGAGATCATCAGTCAGGAACCCAATGTTGTGGAGACGCTGAAGCAGTTCTGGAAGGATATCGCACTCTTCGCTATCCGGGTCGGTGATCAGGATATCGCAGTCTCCCGACGACGGTTTGCCACGACGGTACGAACCACACGCGAGAGCTGTCGCGTTTGGCAGAAGGCGACGGACTTCGTCCACGACGGTCTTCTCGATCTCTTGTACTTCCGACCTAAGCACACAACCGTGGAGCCAACCGTGAGACCAACTGCGCGCTCGCACAACGGAGTGGACAACTCGCACCGTGGGATCTTTGTAAGGAAGTCCTTGTAGCGCTTCAGGCCGATTTGTTGTTGCGCACTCAGTACTTCGGACGCATTATCACGCAGTGCATCCATCGTCTTGTACCCCTGGCTACCAAACCAACAGCATTCCAGTCAGGGGAATTCTTACATACCCGTGAGGAAGTATCGCGCGATACGTACTTGTAGAGTTTCGCAGCGGTTGCTGGTCCCACGCCCCAGATTCGACTCATTTCAACCAGCGTCCTCAATCGCGGGTTGCTCTTTTTGGCTTCGAGCTTTTCCAATTTTCCCGTTTCCAGGATCTCGACCACCTTGTCTCGCATTCGTCCTCTCGCCCACCACTCGCCCTTCAGGTCGCGGACGCTGCAAATCCGCGTTCGCATGGCCTTCAAGCTAGACACGATCTTCTTGTACGAGTACTCTCGCCAAACGTCTCGTTCAACATGCAGGAACTCCATGAGTTCTTCCAGAGGATCGGTCAAATGAGAGTTCAGATTGGCCTGCATCACTACAGCACGCGTAAGACAGCAATTCCACGCAAATATATCGTCGCAGGTGACTCACATGATGATTTCTGGCACACAAAGGCGTCCATCTTCAGCTTCTTGCCTTGTTCCGATTCGGCGATCGTCTCGAAACGTGGGTTCAGCTTGTGGAAGATTGGGATCCGTTCGTTCACCAGCTTCTCCTTCTTGATCTGCAGCTCCTCTTCATCTTTACGGAGCTTCTCACGGTCGACGAGAGCAGGCACAGCTCGCTGGATCTCATTCGTCGACACATTCTTCCGGTCCGAGCCGTCTTCGTCTTCTTCATCGTCATTACTTTCCCCACCACGTCTCCGGCCTTCTGACTTCGTCATTCCAGCCACCTCCTCAGCTTCGTTTTCTCCGTCTCTCTGCAGTGAGATATCATGTTGATACTGCCACTCGTAGTTGCTCACATCATCGGGCAGCTTCTTCTCCTGACGAACGTAGAGTAGCCACTCGGGTGTGTACATCTTCACGCCGGCGGGCAGCACGGTCTCTCCTAGATACTGTTGCTGTAACCTCTGCGCATCCACATGTGCACTCGCGATCACGATATCTACGTCCAACTCCACGCGCTTGACCTCCAGCTTCTTCCCAGCAGCAGCAGCAGTAGCTCGACTATTGCTGGATATATGGAGTAGACTCTCATTCAGTTTCTCCGGCGTCGTCGTCGACTGAGCAGGCGAGACGACTGCTCCACCCAACGCGTGGACCATTTCCTGCCAGATCTCCAGGCGTCGTCGACTCACATCACTGCCAATAGGAACCAACAGCACGCGCTGGCCCCGAAGCAACTGGTCCTGTGGGTCGATGCTGCTTGCTCGCTTCGGTTCGCCTCGCTTCGGCCGCTTGGGCGTGTCTTTCTCCGCCGACGGCGACCCGACCGACGACGCCGACGCGCGGCGCTTGCCACTCAGCACAGGAAGCGTGCGTGCCATGGCAACTTGATCAGTAGAGACCGCGCTGGCGTCGCACTTGCGTCTCTTGTCATCAGCGCCGCGTCCCATGGGTTCATGAATCATTACGGTGGAACGTGACAAAGTGGAACTTTCTCGACTTGTAGCCACTTGCGGACCCTCGAGACGCCTGCGTCGGGATGCTGGAGGAGCGAGGAACGCATTCATCTCGCTGAAGAAGCGGTTCTTTGCCTCCCGCGACAGCAATACCGGTAGTTCCTGCGTCATCTCGCGAGCAGCGTGCGCATGGTGTCGCATCAATCGGCGTGTGGTGGTGGTCACACATTCCCGCCAAATTCTGAAGAAAGGCGTAGCAGTTAAGAACTATATACTTGATGTTTGTATGTCGATGGTTGGTTACAGCTGTGCATACTGAGACTGCGTCGGCTCAGGTTTCCATTGCGGCTCGAGATACGGAGACCGAGCTTCCTGGAACTGCGCGTCGAGGGCCGTGTGATGCACGTGGCTCGGTGCGTTGTTGCGGAGATACGCCGTCGTGTCTTCCTCCATTGGTTGAGCTTGTGATGAAAACCGCACCGCCAACGTGAACGCGATGAATGTGAGAACGTAGAAGGCACCGCAGCAAACGCCGATGGTCGCGATCTCTTCGTCGGTGCTCTTGCCGAAGTCTGTGTAGCGAGGCAACAACGTCGCCAACACGACGCCAACGCTGTTCTCAAGCACACGCCATGCGTTCAAAGCGATGAGCTTCACACTCCACAAGGCGTCCTGTGCACTGCCTCCCTGTGGGTGGAGATGTGATGCATCCAGTGTGAACACGGTGAAGAGAGGAAAGTAGAGCACGGCAGATGCGAGCTGAGCACTTGTCGCTTGCATAGGGCTTGCCATCTTCAAAAGAGCGGTAGCAGCGATGGAGATTGCTGTGATCGCGAGCGAGTAGACGACGACCACGTAGCCAGTGGTCGTAGCAACCAGTAGAATCGCACCGAGCCGGAAGACGAACTGGCCAAGAAGAAATCCGGTGGCTGCGACACCGAACGCGGTTGACTTTGTCTGGCTAGTGTCGGTGCTTTTGCTTTTCTTGACATAGCCACAGATTGCGTTCATGAGTGTGACGCCTGTCGAGGTGACGGCCCAAATATCCACGAGCTTCCACTTGCGGTAGTGGATCGTGGCATTCGCTTGGATCACGAACACTGGCACATCTCGCACCATGGCTTGCACGAATGCGACGAACACCAGACCTTCTTTCAGTCGCGCGAGCCGCTCAGAGCTGGTCTCCTGGCCTGCTTGTCCATGGCCAGTATTGGGTTGGCTCTGTGTCACATTCTGGTGGTTTCTACCGTCGTTTCTCTTCTCCTCACGACGAGAACCGACGTACGCGTACACCGTCTCCACCAGTACGCGCAACTGCAAGAGCCCAATCAACGCACCGACCAATGCATTCAGCCAGCGCACGTTCACGTAGCGCCGCCGCTGCTCCTTGGACTCGAGTTGCAGCCCGACGATCGCCATGACAACGCCATTGAACACGAGGAACGCGATGGACAGCGCATACTCCTCCTTCCAGCCACGGCGAATATACTCGCCGTTGAGAACCACATCCGTCACGATGGTCGAGACCTCGTACACAGCGCCCAGCACCTCAAATAGACCGGCCATACTGGAGGAGGATCCACGACACGCTGGCACCCTGCGGCTCTGCGGCTAATTGCTCACTAACGGAGCTGCTCATGCGGTGGCTACTCAACCCAACGCAGATGGGCTTGCCTTTGTTGAACCCAAGTCTCTCGTCCAATCAAAACCGTCGATACGTTCATTTATATCCAATCATAACCCTTTGTTACACGTACTTTCAGCCAATCAACGTTCCTCGTAGCTCCCCACGCATCAACTGCCGTCACAATCGAATATGGCGATGGGGCCGACACCACCGGAGCTGCCTGTGCACGGCGCTGCCGACGTGCTGGCTGGTATCAGCTCGGTATCTACTGTGCATGATGCTGCAAGTGCCTCCGCCGCGCAGAGCCTGTCGTTTGGCGCGCTGTGCCGTGTGCTGGAGACCGTAGAGCGGACGCCCAAGAGCGACGCCAAGCTGCAGCTTGTGTTCAGCGACGCCCTGCGCGCGCAGCTCCATGGCGGCGACTTGTACCCACTGCTGAGGCTGCTGCTGCCGCAGCTCGACCGTGAGCGCACGTACAATCTCAAGGAGAAGAAGATCGCGAAGGTGTACATTGACGTGCTGGGCATGGCGTCTGAGAGCCGCGACGCCCAGAAGCTCGAGCATTTCAACGACCCGACAGTCGTCCAGAGCAAGTCTGTGGGCGACTTTGGTGCAGTGTTGTATGACGTACTGCAGTACCGAAGCCTTGTGGGTAACCAAAAGTTCCAGCACACGGTCGGCGTCGTGAATGCGTTGCTGGACGCGCTTGTGCGAGCCGACGACGCGAACGCGCGGCGCCAGGTCTTCATGAAGCTAGCGACCGAGTTCCCAGCCAACGAACAGAAGTGGATCATCCGCATCATGCTCAAAGATCTCAAGATCGGACTCCGCCATGAGCGTGTGCTGAACTACATGCACCCAGACGCCGCCGAGATGTACAACCACACGAACGACCTCCACAAAGTGTGCGTGGACTTACGCAACTCGAGCATCCGCTACGTGCCCAAGATCGAGCCCTTCCAAGTGTTCTCTCCCATGCTCGCCAAGCGTGTGGACTTTGGCGACTGTACGAGTGCGATCCAGTCGGACGCATTCGTGATGGAGCCCAAGCTGGACGGCGAGCGGATCACCTGCCATGTCCAAGGTGATGAGGTGCAGTTCATCTCCCGTAACGGCGTCAACTACTCGGAGCTGTATGGTCCCCACGTAGCGCCGTACGTGAAGTCACAGCTCCTTCCTGGCCTGGACGTGATCCTGGATGGAGAGATGATGGTGTGGGACAACCTGGAGTACAAGCTACGGGAGTTTGGGCTACTGAAGAACGTCGCAAATGCTATGCGCGCAGGAGAGAAGACGCATCGTTGGCTGTGCTACATCGTCTGGGACGTTGTGTACCTTGGCGGTGAGCCCGCGCAGTCTCTCATTCACCAAGTATACAACGGCCCAGGTGAGTTGAACGCAGTGATGGGACTGCCGCTGCATGCCCGTCGCAAGCTGCTGCTCAAGATCTTGAAGCCTCTGGACCACCGCGTGATCATCATCGAGCAGACTCTTGTCAATTCCAAGTCTGCAAAAGAACGCCACGACATCGTCATGGCTGAAGTTGACAAGCAAGTTTCAAATGGAGGTGAAGGCGTGATCCTGAAGGACATCAATTCGCACTATATGTGTGGAGAGAGCAGTCGCAAGACCAAGAAATGGATCAAGCTCAAGCCTGATTACGCCGGCATGACGACCGATTTGGATGTGGTCATCATCGGCGGGTTTTATGGAACTGGAAGACGGCGTAGCGGCAACGTGTCGGTGTTTCTATTGGGCGTTCTTGCTAGATCGCTGGATGACGATGCCGCGAAAGAAGCCATGAAGCCTGGTTCGCCCGCACCTATGATCTACACGTTTGCGAAGGTCGGCACGGGCTACAACCTTGAAGAGTTGGAGCAAATGCGGAAAGAGCTCGAGCCATACTGGCACCCATGGGACAACGACAACATCCCGGCTCATTTCAATGGCTGGAAGCCGCAGAAGAGTGACCTCAAACCCGACGTGTGGATCGATCCACGTCACTCGAAAGTCCTCGAAGTGTACGGCTTTGAGCTTACCTTCTCTACGCTCTACCAGACTGGATTGACGATCCGATTTCCACGTTGTAAGGCCATCCGTAACGACAAGCCTTGGTACCAGTGCATGAGTGTGCAAGACCTGAACACGATCCGAGGCACTGTGTACAACAAGCGCGCAGCCGACGTCGCACTAGGGCAAAAGAAGTCGACAAAGCGTGTCCCCAAGAAGATCGCGATCAGCCGCGGGTCTGGAGGTGTCATTGCAGAGTATTCACGAGCAAAACTGGAGGGTGTCGACGTGCAGCAGCACATGTTCGAAGGGCTGGAGTTCTGTGTGTTGCCTGGGAAATACGAGACGACGCACTTGGTGATGGACGCCATCCCGGAGGAGCTGTTGGCGAGCGATGAGCGGAAAAGTATGTCCAAGCAGACGATCGAGAAGCTCATTCATGCGTGTGGTGGCACCATCGTCCAAAACCCGATCGCTGACTCGACTAGCTACGTCGTCGCGGCATCGGATGCAGGCTTCAAAGTGGTCAACTTGAAGAAACAGGGCAAGTTCAACATCGTCCACTTGCACTGGCTCATCGGATGCGTAGCTACAGCCCGTTTGCTGGCTCTGAAAGCCCGAGATTTCATCTTCGCGACCGAGTCCACACGTGGGCTGTTAGCAAAGGAGTATGATCGCTACGGCGACCATTTCACGGAAGCAGTGAACACAGAAGAGCTCAAGCTTATCTTCCGCGAGGTCGGACGGGATCTCGAGGTTAAAGATACTGACAAGCCGTGGCAGTCACGGTGGCAGTCGCTGGAGATGGAGGATGAGGACGCGATGGAGAGCGAGTTCACGAGTCTCGCGCATTGTGTGGTGTACTTGGACATGTACCACTCGATCCACTCGACTCTATCGGACGCAAGAGACGATCATATCGATCCATTTGGATCGATGGCGCTGATGGCGCAGCAGATCCGACTGCTAGGCGCTCGCGTGGCTCCCATCCTGGATGAACAGGTCACACATGTCGTGGTGGCGTCACGTGGCGATCGTTCGCGGATCGAGTTGGTGCAGTCGGTGATCCGCAAGATCCGCCACAAGGGCCACAAGGAGCCACCTGTGGTCACGACAGAATGGATCGAAAGCTGCTTCGAGAGCCACACGCAAGTGCCCGTGGACGCGTATCACGTTCCGGTTTGATAACGAGTTCAGACAGGAAGGCAGGCTAGCATTGCACTTTAAATAACTTCTTCCCTTCTCACTGCGTAGTGCTCTTCTTTACTTGAACGCAGAGGCTTTGGCACACCAGTCAAAGTCTTCGAAGAGATGTGCGTGGTTGTCTTGCTGCACGGGCTCCTCGTACACAATCGATCCATCGACGTGTTGCGAGGTAAATTGGCTTTCAAAATACGACGTATCCGCCGGACTGCTGAGCTTGGGGACGAATGGTGGGACCACTCGTTTCGTCGAGAGTTGGTACCAGTCAATGTTCGCGAAGAAAGGGTGCGCAAACACTTCCTTCATGCCGTCCGGTCCACTGCCGAGACGATGCGATGGGTCCTTGAGCAACAGCTGAGCCACCAGGTCGCGCACCTCTGGTGAAAAGTGGCTCGGGTATGCTGGTTCTGACCGCTCGATCTTGCGGAACAACAGGCTGCGGTCACGAGGACAGTAAAATGGTGGGAAACCCGTGAGCAGCTCGTAGATGACACAGCCAAAGCTCCACAAGTCAGCAGCAAGGCCATAGCCTGTGCCAGCGACCACCTCCGGAGCGATATAGTCGGCCGATCCACAGAAGGTCTTGCAGCTCTGCTCGTCGAAGCCCATGTTTTCACGCGCGAAGCCGAAGTCCGCAAGGCGAAGGAAACCCTGGTGGTCCAGCAGGATGTTTTCTGGCTTGAGATCGCGGTAGAGAATGCCGCGCTGGTGCAGATAGTTGAGCGCGAGCGCGATCGACGCAGCGTAGAACACGACTAGCGACTCTGGCATGCGGTTCTTCGGGAACTTCTCCAGCAAGAAATACATGTCGCCACCGGCGCAGTACTCCATCACAAAGTTGAGGCTCTTGTCCGTCTCGAACGCACAGTAAAGCTTCGTGATGAACGGATGGTCCACAGCTGCGAGCACGTTCTTCTCCGTCAGCAGACGCTGCGTGTCACGGTCCTCAGCATCCTTGTTGAGCTTGCACTTGGGCACCATCTTGACAGCGAAGAGCTTCTCGCGGTTCTCGCGCAGGTGGCACAGGAGCACAGTGCCGTACGAGCCCGAGCCAATCACACGGACAATGTCGAACTTGTAGCGCGTGCCGGAGTGGCGGATCTGTTGGTTCGAGTCTGTCCGGCTGAGTGACGAGTAGGAGCAGTCCCAGTCATTGCAGCCGCTTGACGTGGACCCCACAGCAGCAGAAGCCAGTGACGAGCAGGACGACGATGTGGATGCGGTCGTGGACGACGCGTTGGACGCTGACAACGGACTGTGCGCTGCTGGCAGCGCCTTGTCCTTGGGCGGCTTCTCGCCGCAACCAGAGCTATCAGGCCGCTCACCGAGCGACACACGCGTGAACGAGCTGCCCAACAACTGGGCAAACATCCACGTCTTCACGCTTCCCCAGCGGCGGCGCGAAGGGTTGTCGCCATTCAGCGACGACGAGGAGGACGACGAAGAGGACGATGACGATAGGCGCTGGCCCGTGGCTTCGAACGAGCCCTGGTTGCCACTGGCACTGCGGCGCTGGGACTCGATCACGAGCTCGCCCAGCAACGCGCTGCACGCCGCCTCGTCCATGGACTGCGGGATCGGCGCCATGAGTGCTCGAGGGAGGGGAGAAAGGGGGCTACACGGACGAGTGGAGGACTACAACACGGGACGCAGGGGACGACCAGCGAGGACGACGGGGATGCGACGACTGGCACAAGGACGACGACCCGGCGCTTCTCTCTCCGCGGGTTCTGGCTCGGCTCCGGTGTCCTCCGCTATACAAATGGGCATCGAACGGCGGATGGAACGGCGGGTGACGGGGGGCTGCTTGGCGGACGGATGCAGCGGCTGCTTGGGGTGGCAGAGAGCGAGAAACACGCGCGTCCGCGGCCGCGATGCAGCAGTGCCGTGGTCCAGTGTGTTGGCGTTGTGGGGCGCAGAACCTGTGGACCTCTTCGTCCCGGCGGCGCCAACATCCAACGTTGGCGAAAAGGTCTCGGAACGCCACCAACAATCGGATGACCGCACCAACAAAGCGACAACGCAAACCATTCGGCCAAACATAGCCGCGGCGTGGCGTAAACTACATTCTAGTACAGTGGACCATGTCGCACCGACTCTGTGCCCGGATCTTTTATTGACCAATCGGATGATCGTGTGAGTACTATTGTCCAATGGGATTTAGTTTTGACCGTCACAAAGACGCGACTGTCGCATTCTTGTGGCGTGGGAGGACCGCAACGAATTCGTATTTTACATGATTAGAAGCGTTAGTGTGTCCATTTAGAAATGCAAGGCACGAAAGAGTGGGACCGCTGGGTGCCAACGGATCGGGTGATGCAGGTGACGTCACCACCCCGCTTTCGTTGGTGTAACGGGCGAATCTTGAACCGTCGCAGGTGGGCGAATGCGATCTATTCAGACCGAAGAGTCACCCACAAAACGCGCAGAGTCTGTGACGCGCGCCACGCCGAGTTTAGCCGACCGGTGTGCGCCCACTGGGAGCTCCTTTGCTGGGAGCTATTTGATCGACGCGTCCAGCCAAGTCATGGCGTCACGAGCTCGCTGGTTGACGACACTCGGTCAGTGCTCTACTAGCCGTGCCGTTTGCACTGTATGCGTGAGAGCAATGACACTCCTGCATTGCGCTATACTCGAGCACCATGAGGAGCGGGGCGACATGCTCCAATCCTGGCGTTTCCCAGCCGCGTGTCCTATTTTCGTGGCCATGAATTCGTGGAGGGGGGCTCGGTTCGCATGTTGTGGGTACTCCCTTCACCCGCGTTGTGCGGACAGGCAACAGCGATCTGGATACTGTCCACCTGTGCCAAGTGGACATTCTCCATCAACGACGAGCTTCGCCGTCTCCATGACATGCATGGAGACCAGTCTACTACAATAGGGTAGTGCTATTGTTCCATAAAGTTAAAATTGTGAACAGCGTGCCTCTCGTTTCTTGAGATTTCGATTATGCGATTATAGAGGCTCAAACATCAGTCCCATCTTGGTACTCCCATGGACGGGCCAGCCAAACACCCAGTTGACCGAAGCACCGACCCCAGTGTCGATCGAGGACGTGTGTTGGTGTGCCGGCCACTAGAAGCGCGAATGGAGCGTCTCCTGGTCCTCGCCGTGGCGTCGCTGCTGCTGCTGCGCGTGGATGGCCAAGTGTGTCCCAACTCGGGCATGGCCTCCCCGGACGTGGTGACCCTGGTCAACTCGCTGACTCGCGAAGGCGTGGCCATGGTCATCGGTCCGAACTGTGATTTTGAGGAGGCGATACCGATACGCGGCACTCTACGTCTCCAGGACAAAGGCATCGAGCGCGTGGTGAGCGTGCCGAGCCAACTCTCCTTCCTGTACGAGCCTGCTAGCGTCTCGTGTGGATATGAGGTTGATTGGCCACGGTCTCACTTATTGTGTGGGCGGTCTTAGGGGTCTCACCGGCAATCCGTTGTCCCTCGGCGCGAACTTCTCAAGCATGACAGGCAACCTGTGAGGCGAAGGACGAGCTACATGTCTTGGTGAGCGTCGGCTGACTGGTGTTTCCCTGCGACGTGCAGCGCCATCGAGACCTTCTCGCCCAAGCTGCTCAGCAACGTCGTCTTCCCCAACTTCGCGTCAACTGCCATTCTGTGCGTCACGACCTTGGATTGGAGAGATACTAGCATCGTGGACTCATGAGCAGTGGTGGTACGCAGGTCTCTAACTGACAGCGCAATCACGTCACTTAAGGGCGTGGTAATTCCGGGCAAGGTCGAGACTCTGTGCGATCCCATCAGGTTGCCAATATTGACGGAGTCTTGCGGCCAACTCATGCAAATCTGTGGATGTACCTGCGCAGGAGGATCGAGAAGACTCAGCTCAAGTCGCTCAAGGGGTTCACCATTCCTCCCACCTTGATCTCACTGTATGGCGTCGTCCTTCCAATACGCAATGTATTGCGTTGAGCTCATGCCGTGTGAGCTGTGTCGTTGTAGATCTGTCACGACAAGCAAACTCACAGCCATCGACCTTACGTTTCCCAACTTCCTCGAGACACTGTGCGTTCTGCTTCGTCTCGATTGAGCAATGAATGCCCAACTAATCCCGCTGCTGCTCCGTCCTATTACCCGCAGGAGTATCACCGGGTCTGCTATCACAAAGATCGAGAGACTCGCATTTCCAGATTCGCTCCTCACACTGTACGGACACACCTTCGCTCGTCTTCTATCGTTCGCACACTCACATCAACACGCTGGGCGACAGGGACTTCACTGGTAATGCCATATCTTCTATCAAGGGGGTTACGTGGCCGGGCTCGCTCCAGTCTTTGTACGTGAGACTGCACGCTATCGGTTCGTTGGTTCTGCTTGCTTACGCATCTGCGCACAGAACGTTGACAGGAAACCCACTCGTCGAACTCGAGATTCGAGAGTCCGATGCCACGATCTTTGATGGCCTCACAAGTTTTGAAGGAGACTTCTCTCAGGTCAAATGCTCCGACCAGACAGCGATATCGAAAACATTCAAGTCCAAGAGTATCTGTGTGATCAGTGGTGCGTACCATTCCAAGTCGTATGCCTTTACCCGTAGTCCTCCTCACACCGCGTTGTTCTCGTTCTCAAGACTCTCGCTTTAATTCCTTGTACGGCAATGTGCCTGCTACTAAGACTCCTGTTACGAGAAAACCAACCACGAAGAGGCCAAGCTCAAGCGCTAGTGACGCCAGCGCGTCCACCTCATCGGATGAGGAACTACCTGGGGCCGAAGGCGATGAAGACAACTCCCTGCCAAGCTCAACGACAGACGCTTCTTCTGAGTCGAGCAACTATAGCGAGGACCCCACTACTCCTTCTTCATCGACAACTGAAGGCGCTATCGACATCAGCAGACGGCCTCCTTCGAATGTCACCCTTGCTCAATCCGAGCAGTCTGGGAGTGGCAGCTCGTCGGAAGTAGTCACAACGATCATCCAGACGAAGACTTCGTCGAACAAGATTTGGGTCATTGTACTCGCTGGGATCTGTAGCGTGGTGGCTGTGCTTCTCGGTATCTGTGCGTATCGGGTTTGCTTCACTTCGAAGAAGAACCGTAAGCCGAGCTCGCCTGTGGACGGCACGTACTCGAAGGTGGACACGCCAGAAGAAACACCGGGTCATCCGTCCAACAACACTGTGTCTGCGGTGCCGTCGGAAGAGTATCTTGCCAACGACGTTC
This sequence comes from Pythium utonaiense, assembly GCA_023334595.1. Taxonomy (NCBI): domain Eukaryota; phylum Oomycota; class Peronosporomycetes; order Pythiales; family Pythiaceae; genus Pythium; species Pythium utonaiense. The sequence continues at coordinate 16,959 of JAADVE010000046.1, read as the reverse complement.
GCAACGACAAGGCGATCCTCCCTTTCCGAATCGTACAGAAAGACGTCAAGTTGGGCAGCCGGATTGCTCGAGGTGGATATGGAGTGATCTATCGAGCGAAATACGACGGCAGGGATGTCGCCGTGAAGCAAATGCTGCCTGGAACCTGGCAAGATGACCGCGCGCTGGCCAGTTTCATGGACGAGATCCGCTTGTGCGCGTCGCTCGACCACCCGAAGATCGTCGCGTTCGTTGGCATCGCATACAGCAGTCTCCGCGATTTGTCCGTCGTGATTGAGTTCATGCCCGGCGGTGATTTGCATGTGCTGCTCCAAAAGCAGCAGGAGCTGCCTCGCTCAACCCAGGACTGGACACAGCCTTGGGCATCCGCACAGATCAAACCCAAGGCATCGATCGGTCAGGACGTGGCGGAAGCAGTCGCCTATTTGCACTCACGAGAGACACCAATCTTGCATCGCGACCTGAAGGCCCGCAATGTGCTGCTCGACCTTGAAGGTAATGCAAAGCTGAGTGACTTTGGCATCAGCCGCGAGCTCAAGATCGATGAGACGATGACGAGTGAGGTCGGCACTGCTGCGTGGATCGCTCCGGAGGTTCTACGTGGTGCTCGCTACAGTGAGAAGGCCGACATATATTCTTTGGGCGTACTGCTTGTGGAGCTGGATCGATGCCAGCACCCGTACGCTGGTGAGCCTGTGCTACAGCAAGGAGGAGGCGCGAGTGTGAAACCCAGTACAATGAGCCACGTCGCTCAGAAAAACACGCAGATCGCTGTGCTGGTGAGTACAGGCAAGCTTCGGCCGGCCGTAAGAGGCGATTGCCCGGTACATGTGGCGGAGTTGGTCGGAAGATGCTTAAGCTTTGACCCAGAGGATCGTCCATCCGCGGCGGATGTAGCCAACGTATTGTCCGAGTCTGTGAGTTCTTCGTGAGAGCGCTTACAGCCCCACCGCGACGGCATAAACACTTGTGAACAAGCTCTAGCTGGTCGTCCACAATGGGCTAGCTAGTCAAGCTTGCACACTACGCAGTTGAAGACAGGAGTCAGCTTAGGTTAATTGAATTGAGTCAAGCGATGGGACATACACAATGAGAAGGCATTCAACTGCGAGTGTATCGAGCTAGAGAGCGTCTCTGATGCTACGTAGCTCAGTTATGACTTGGGTAACTGTGGGGCGGTTGGTAGCTTCAAATTCGAGACACTGGGCCACCAGTGCTGCGACTCGTTGTGGGCACGAACTCGACACTGTGGGGCGTAGAGTACCAGCACTCACTTGCACTGCGATTTGGATGTTCTTTTGCGCGATCTCGTTCTCTGATGTGCTGCCGGAGTCGTCACGTTGACCGACCACCAATGACGAAAATGGATGGCGGCAGCTATCCAGTTCGACCATCAGAACACCGAGTGCGTAGACATCCGCCTTCTCTGTGTGTTCTTCACCCAACAACACCTCCGGTGCAATCCACGCGACGGAACCGCCCTCGCCACGCATCGTCTCGTCCACAGATGCATTGCGGTTGATTGCGAATGAGTCAAGCTTGGCGTTGCCCGCGGTGTCCAGCAAAACGTTACGAGCCCGGAGATCACGGTGCAGGATTGGAGTGTGGAAGGCGTGCAGGTACTGGAGCGCTTCGACCACGTCTAGTGCGATGGATGTCTTGCTCTTGATGCGGTTGGTCGACCACGGCGCTGACCAGCAGCCAGGTTCAGCTGGCGGCTCAGGCTGGCTGTGGAGCACTGCTTCCAGGCTGCCACCAGCCATGTACTCAACAACAGCGGAGAGATCGTACTCGTTGCTCCACGTCATTCCAATGAACGAGACAATCTTTGGATGATCGACGCTAGCGCACATGCGAATCTCCTCCATGAAGCACGCTACGGCGACCGGGTCTCCACAGGAAGCCGCCTGAACGCGCTTCACAGCCACGTCTTGGCCCTGAAGAATACCGCGGAGAATGGTGGTGAAACCCTGCTGCGAGATCTGCTCCTTGATCACGATGTCTCGCTGCGGGAATCGATACGGAAGGAGAAGCGGGTCGCTGCGGACATCATTAGCAGCGAAAACAAGCGACTTTGCGTTTGCCGTTGTGGTCTCTTGGGACAGCAGCGATGGATCTGATGTCAAGCTGGGAGTGTCAAGGCTTTCATAGTGGTCCGCGGTCTTCTCTTTCTTTCGTGATCGGACCACGAGCGCGCGCACAACAAAACCGGCAATAATGAAAGCCAACACGACTCCAGCTACAATGACCGCGATCACTATCGATGTGTCCATGGGCTTGTTGACTTGAACGACTTCGGATCTCGAGCCTTTTGCACTCGGAGTCTTTGTTCCTGGCACCGATTCCACGGATGCAGCCGTAGAGTTAACTCGTCGACCAGGTTGCGGGGCCACACTTGCAACCGTTGGTCGCAAAGACTGGCTCGCTGGGACGATAGAGCTCGGGGACTTAGACTGGGGAGTGCGGGGACGTGTGGAGCTTGGTGTTCGTGTCTTTTTGCTGTTCTTCGATCCTGGAGGTGCGTCATCGTCTTCACCCCCCTCTTCACCAACGTCGGCCTCGTCCAGTGGTCCAGAGGAGTCGTTTGCGCCGTCCGAGCTCGTGTTGCCTGAATCAGTAGTACTTCCAGACTGGCTGTCCTCATCACTGGCAGATCCTGCCTGGCTTGGGGTCGTGGTTGGCGTCGGGGAGGGCGTTTCCACGACTCCGTACAGAGCCTCAAACCGCTCGTCTGTTTAACAGGCACAGAAGCTTCAGCATGAACCCAACAGCCCCATACAACTAGCCGCGCTGACATCCAGCAGACACAGCACGTACCACTGATGACGCACAGCGTCCAGTTCGTGATAGTGTTCACCACAACGGTCAGGTTGCCGGTGGGGTCGGAGCAGACCTTCATGGACACATAAAGAAACAGCCCTGGCACATACGTCAAGGCTCTGAAGATCGGGAGATCCGACTGTCGAATCTCGAAGCTCGTCACTGGATCTGACCCGAAGTCTCTGTAGACAGACGCGTAGGTCAGTCATATGGTGACCAGGTTGCAAGTATACATCATGGCACTTCGTACAGTCCAGTCAGCGTCCTTGGCCACTTGATGCCTTTCACGACTTTGGCACGAGCAGAACTAAACGGAGAGCAGCAATTAGAGATACTGGTAAGCATCCATTCAGAATTCCGTGTGGCACTTGTGGCACTTACAACAACGTGAGCGTGCTGGGCAGCGTGATGCGTTCGATGGTCGTAGTAGGATTCGTCAAGTAGCTATGTCACAACAGATTAGCGGACGGCATACACCCCAGCTAATTGTAGACGCACGTACAGGCTGGTCAACCGCTTTGGCAAGATGATGTCAGTTGCAGGCGCGCTTGTCCCGAGGGTTCTGCAGTCTCATCGCCACATCCGTTAGTAAATCTAGAGGATCTTACAACCATAGTTGTGTACTCACAGCGACTTGAGTGTTGCAGGGAAGCTGACGTTTTTAAGGGAGGAGATGTTTTGAGCCTCAAGCGTCCTATGAGTATGCAAAGAGCAGTGTTATGTCTCCGTCGGTGAACGGAGGGCTCAGCATCAAGTCTTACATTGAGGTCAGGTACGGCGGAAGCTTGAGGTTGCTGATGGACGTGATCGCCGTTTCATAAAGCGTCCTGGACAAATATTCTAGATTCAGCAACGGTGGATGCCACGAATTCAGATCATGACGTACAGATCAAGGATGGTTTCAGGCAAAGCCACGCCGTCGAGCGATTGCAGCGGCGACGTAAACCAACTGGACGATTGGCATGTAAGAAAATACCCCAGAAACAAGAAGCACCACAATACTCACAGAGACTTTAGCTTCTGAGGAAGCTGTACCTTGTCCAGCGAAGTCAGCGCACTTGCTTTAACATTCCTACGGTATCCAATCAGTCAGAACGAGTGGAGAGAGTCCGCGCACAAGATAACACCACGCACAGCTCTTGAAGACTAGCTGGAAACTTCACGTTCTCGAGTGATGTAAGGGCGTGGTTGGTGGTAAAGCTAGTTTAAAATACAAGTCTTAGAGGGGTAACGATCACACGCATCTCCAGGATGACTTACAACTGCAAGAGGCTGTCTGGTAGCTTCACTTTGTCGATCGATACGGCGTCGCCGTAAAGTTCCCTAGGATATCACCATCGACGGTCACCACATTGTTTCCACATGCATGACACAGAGTTGGAGAGAGCAGCCGCGCACGTACAGCCTCGTGACAGAGTTGGGAAGAACTAGATTCTTGACGAGCTCCGGCGAGAAATCGGACAACACCCTGTCATACAGCACAGACGCAACTTGTACTGAGTGGCGAAGACGCACCATTGCAAGCCAGCAAGCAGCCGTCATACAATTTACTCAGCTGTGTCGCCCCCGAAAAATCGGCGCCGTGGGACAGCGGCTCATCCATACTCCTGGAGCGAGGGCATCAGAATACTTTGGGTAAGCATAACACAATGGATGAAGACAAAGGGATAGAAAGAGGCTACTCACACGGAGGTGACTGTGGTCAACATACTCGCGACGCGCTCGATGCCGTAGCCATACAAAGACGTGCCGCCTAGAGGAATGTTGACGACCGTCACGGAGCAATCCGCGTGGACCACCCATCCTTCGCTCGCCGGTCTGAGCTTGGAGACGACGAACGTGGTCACATCCGGTGCAGGTTCATCGGTCTCTTCACATAATGGCGCGGCGGCATTCCCCATCGCAGCCCACAAGAGCGCCGCCGCCAGCATCCACATGACTCGGGTTACGAGGGCTCGCTTCATGGTACTCGGGTTGAGGACTGAGCGCCGGAGCGAAAATGAACGCGATCCGCACTGGCTGACAGTCTCGAGTGTGACACCCACTATCACAAAACATTATATATCTGCACCCCGGGAAAGTACGACACCACGAATTGTATATAATAGTGGGTATTTAAGACCTGTATGAATTAATAAATAGGTGATGTTGATAGTTAACCCACGCGGGGAAGATGGGCCTGACTCTCCGTCTGGCTGGCTGGGTGTCACGTTGCGGTCACGTGTTGTCCACAGGTGTCGGTCTCACCAAGAGCTCATTCCAATCCACCACAGACACAGCGAAGGATGAGATCGCGAAGCAGCTCCACGCGATGCATGCGGATGCTGCTGCTGCTGCTGGCGATGAGCGTGGGCGCCGCCATCGGAGCGGTCTGTCCGAAGACGGGTGATCCAGCGCCGGCGGTGACGACGCTGATGGCGTCCAAGTCGAACCCAGTGAGCGACGCATGGGTCGTGCGGCCAGATTGCCACGTTGATGTTGAGCCTGTGAATGGCGGTCTGCTGTCCTTCGATCGCGAAAACTTGGAGCGAATTGACAGCGTGCCCTCAGCGACGACTTCAGCGTGAGTGTGTGGTGTGCCAGCAGGTCGTTTCATGTCATCTCAACTCTTGCTGTCTCGCATCCTTCCAGTCAATTCACCCCCCACACGCTATCGCGAGGCGCTGACTTCTCGAAGGCCAACCAGCTCAAATCTGTGTACGACACTGTCCGGTGCTTTTGCGTTCGTTCATTTCCCTATATTGTGCTCTCCATGGTAACCTTACAGCGGCGTGTCATCTTCATCAAGCCTCGTCGTACCAAGTTCGCTGACGGAACTGTGAGTTGCACTACGACCTTAGCTGGAGGGTGAGACTCACGTTCGCTGACGGTTCTCTTATCTGCACTCGAACAGATCGATCTCCAACAGCCTTCGCACATCCATCGCAGATATTACGTTGCCCGCTAGCCTCCAGAAACTGTACGTACCGGCAGTGAAAACCGTAGATACCGTTGCAGCGGAATCCGACCTAACAAGACGAGACTCGTGTGTGCCTCGTAGAGCTATCACGTCAACGCCAATCGGATCTCTGCGAGGTGTGAATCTTCCGGAGGCTCTGGATGAGATCTACTTCGAGAAAAACAAGCTCACGGTGATCGATTTCGTCATACCTCCCAAGCTAAGATCGCTGTACGAGTTTCCGTCCACCTGGCGCTTTCCATCCAAGCTGTGAACTCTTCAACTAACTGTGATGATACAGGAAAATACGGTCCAATCCTCTCGCAAAATTGGAGCGGATCAACTTCCCGAATACGCTCGAATGGATGTACGTGGGTTCGTTCCTTCTGGCACTCTTGGAGAGGAACGAAGCTGAAAGAAACCTTGTGTAACCATCCACCTCCAGATCCCTCTCAGACAACTCGATCTCATCTGTCAGGGGCATCAAGTGGTCCTCCTCGTTACAGAGCTTGTACGTATCTCCAGTTATCGGGCGGCTCCTTCGACGTGAAGACTGATTCCTTGTGCTTGAAAGGTTTATCACGGGCAGCACGATCACCAACTTTGAGATCCGCCAGTCCGATTTGCCCATGTTCAAGAAACTGAGCGCGGACTCGTTCGGTGCTGCAGTGGCTCAGCCGACGTGTGCGGACTCGACGGCTGACGTCGTCGTTGTCGTGGGCAAACGACTGTGTGTCATCAGTGGTGCGTGGTGCCTATCATGCAACAGACGCGTCGCACGCAACACTAATGCGTGTGGATTGTGCCAGATGAACGCTTCGACGCGGTGTACGTGAACGGCAACGGTATCACGCCCAACGCACCAACGACTTCCAAGCCAAGTAGCGGCAGCACAAGTGAGACTCCCGCGACTGGCCGAACGACGAGGCCGAAGACTAGTTCTGGGGAGGGGACTGCGGACGGGAGTAACATCGCTGACCCCAATGGATCGAATGCGCAAGATACGGCTTCTCCTCAAGATTCTGTTGATTCGACAGATTCGCTCGGCAAAAACAACCAAACCGAGTCTAATGAGGCCAGCTCCTTCCTCCAAGACCAGTATGAGGACGAGCAAGGCTCTTCATCTCGTTCGGAACTCACTCCACGGTCATCACGGTCTTCAAGGTCAACAGCACCGGCACCAAACACGATCAACATAACGTCTTCAGACTCCACGTCCACTACCCCTGTCGTGGCTGCTGCGTGTGGGTGTGCTGCAGTTGTTCTACTGGTGATTTTGCTGGTTCGACGATGTTGCTCACGCGATTCCAAGAAGATAGACGATATCGACGGTGCAGTGGAGACAGAGTACAACTCAGCACAGACGCCCAACAGACCAAGCGGGAGCCAGAGTGCAACTCAAGCCTATAACTCGTACCGAAGCAACGACGTCCGGAATGACAAGACCCTAATTCCTTTCCGAATCGAGCAGAGCGACATTCCTCTGGGTCAGCTTGTCGCCAAGAGCCAATCGTCGGTTGTCTACAAGGCTACCTTCCAAGGAGCTTATGTGGCGGTGAAACAACTCGTGTCTGGAGCGTGGGAGTTCGAAGACAAAATGAGCCGCTTCATGGACGAGATTCGGATGTGTGCAAGTCTAGAGCACCACAAGATTGTTGCCTTTGTGGGAATCGCGTGGAGCAGTCTGCGTGATCTGTCGGTGATCATGGAATTCATGTCGCTGGGAGATCTCAGCACTCTATTGTACGACCAACAAAATCCACCGGCAGCCGAGGACTGGTCGCACACATGGACATCCTCCCAGATCAAAAGCAAGGTGTCGATCGCGCAGGACGTGGCGGAGGCAGTCGTGTACTTGCATTCGTTCAAGAACCCGATTCTCCACCGTAACCTCAAGGCACGCAACGTCTTGCTGGACGAGAAAGGCAACGCCAAGCTCAGTGGCTTTGGGATCAGTCGCGAGTCTACCGTGGATGATACGATGACAGGCGAGATCGGCACTGCAGCCTGGGTCGCTCCAGAAGTATTGCGAGGCGAGCGATACGACGACAAGGCCGACATCTACTCTCTCGGTGTGCTGCTCGTGGAACTGGATCGATGTGAGCATCCATACGCAAGCGAAGCTGCACTTCAAGCTCGTGGTGGTGCTCCGCCTGCTGCTCCAGCCGTTGGGAAGCGGGCGGTCCACCATATCGCCCACAAGAACACGCAGATCGCTGTGCTGGTGAGCTCAGGGAAACTGCGTCCGTCTCCCTCCAATGAATGCCCTGAGCGAGTGTCCGCAGTGGTGACCCAGTGCCTGAGCTTCGACCCAGCCGACCGCCCCACCTCACTGGAAGTGTACTACGGACTCCGCCAAGCCCGGAAAGCCTTCGAACAGGAGCTGCAGTAGCGAAGCGCGAGCCAACATAAGAATTCAAATGGCTACATCTGTGACGACAGTGACACACCGTGTTCGATCTACCGTGTTTTGCGAACCTGTCAGACTTTTGATGGCGCGGCTATGCCCACCTTGGCCCGGCGCTGGCCACGCGTAACTAACTATCAGGCGAGCCAGATGGTTGCCGGAGTACCACTATGTGTCTGACATGGTCATCGATTGCGACGCAGACAGGCCACTTGGGAACTGGACACCAACGGTGTGACAGACTGACAGTCAGTGCCCAAGGCTCAGGCTTCGCTGACTGTCTGGATCTGATCCTGCCTTGGACCTCGGCGTCCTGGGACCGACACAACATCACACCACAACACCATGGCGTCGCTGCGATCGCCCTCTCCTTCGCTGCGAGTGGTGGCATTGGTGGCGTTGGCGTGGCTGCTGGTGAGCGTGACCCACGTGCATGCGGCTGACGTCTGCGCCAGCACTGGACTGCCGTCGCCCGACGTGGTGACGGCCATGATCTCGCCGAAGAATCCGGACACCGACGTCTGGATCCTCGGCCCGAATTGCGACTGGGACGTCGCCAAAGTGTACCTGGAGTCGATCTTCATTTCAGGGAGAGGCATCGAGCGAGTCGAGAGCCTTCCTCGGGCCCAGGCTGTGTACGTACCTCGTCAGTGGCGTGTTGTGTCGTATCCAAGGTCTCATTACTTTCGCAACACTGTGCATGCTTGCAGCGACCTCACGCGCAACTCGTTGTCACGCGGTGCTGACCTATCGAACGCGACGTCCAGCGTGTACGATGGCGTCGCATGAACTGCGCTCTATTCAGAGTTTCATGGACTGATCTCTTCTCACCTGTTAATGTGTACGCTAGTTATCTGAGTGCTGTTTCCACCAAGCTGCTCGACAACGTGATCTTTTCATCTTTGAAAGGCGGGAGTCTGTGCGTGATTCTCCGTAGACGTCGGGCGTCATCGGTGATCGTCAGGAGTCCGTTGTCACAAGCTCACAGTGCAAATGTTGTCTGTGTGTCCATGCGTAGAGATATCTCTGACAGCACATTCACGTCCCTGAGCAGTGTGACTCTTCCAGACCAGCTTAAAGCGCTGTGAGAGAAGATACCCGTTGGTTGAAGGCTTTCCCCCGGCTAATGCAGTCTGTTACTCAGAAACCTCACGCAGACAAAGCTGAAGGCACTGAAGGATACGGAGCTTCCGTCTACTCTGGAAAGACTGTGCGTGCTGTACAAAACCAGCGGATTTAAGAGCCATCACCACTCACGTATTTCATGGCTCGTGAATGCAGGCTCGTGAGGTCTAGCAACCTCAAGGCTCTCGACTTCACACTTCCACCGCTCCTGACTTGGCTGTGCGTCTCCATTCGGTCTGGGTCTCGGACTGCACTCGTGCTGACTGTACGGCTGGTGTTCTATAGAGAAATCACTTCATCACCTCTCACGTCGATTCAGAATGTCGAGTTTCCAGACTCCATTCGAAAACTGTACGTCATTCCTGTTGATTTGGAGTTGAATACGCTGCTGAATAGCTTTCTCCTCGTTTCGTAGCGAGTTTGCGGGAAGCAAGGTCGCTGTCGTGAAGGGCGTGACATGGCCAAGTCGACTTGATTACCTGTACGCATTGCTCCTATTCACGCCTGCCTCCCGTTTCTGACCGTCAGCTAATCGCCTATCGACTTTTGTAGCGGATTGGAAGGCAACCCAATCGTGGAATTTGAGATTCGCAGCTCAGATGTCCAGATTTTCAGACTACTAACGAGCTTCATAGCAAACATCTCGCAAGTTAAATGCACCGACGAAACAGCTACCCCGACGCTCGTCAAGTCGATGAACCTGTGCGTGATCAGCGGTGCGTGTTCCTCATCCTCTTCTCAGCTTGATTTGTAAGAAAGTTCTGATGAGTTCGGTCTGCTTTGCCCCACAGATGAACGCTTCGAGCTGCTTTACCGAAGCACTCCAGCCAGTCCCACGCCCAGCCCCAAGGTGAAGACGACCAAAAAGCCGAGTGTTGCTGGTAATGGCTCCACGTCTTCCACCAACGAAGATGAGGAGAACACTGATCAGCAGGACGAAGACGGCTCGACCCTCTCTCAAGATTCGTCGACGGAAACTAAAACAAACCAGAACGATTTGCCGACTACGAGCTCTACGAATGGGATTACGGCAAGCAACACGAGCCAGCCTCTTGCACAAAACATATCCGACGAAGGAGGAAGTGGAAGTCGAACGATCAAGAAGACGACAGTGATCCAGACGTCGTCTTCCTCTAGTAGCACGCCAACGATCGTATTTGGCGTCTGCAGTGGTCTTGCAGCAGCAGCGCTTGGTGCCTGGATCATTCGCTCATGTCTGATCGCCAAAAGAAAGAGGACACAAGAGGAGGAGACCACAAGCGACAAGTATGCTCGGGTCAATACTCCGGGAACTGCTGGCATGAACGAAACTGCAGAGTCACTTTTCCAAGAGTATCTTGCGAATGATGTGCGTAATGACAAGTCGATGAACGCGCTTCGGATCAGCCAGAAGGACATCATGCTCAACAAACAGATCGCACGCGGCGGCTACGGTGTGATCTACAGGGGCGTCTATGAAGGAAAAGATGTTGCCGTGAAGCAAATGCTACCAGGAACCTGGCAAGATGACCGCGCACTTGAAAGCTTCATGGACGAGATCCGCTTGTGTGCGACGCTCGATCACCCGAAGATCGTCGCGTTCGTTGGCATCGCATACAGCAGTCTCCGCGATCTGTCCGTCGTGATTGAGTTCATGCCCGGTGGTGATTTGCATGTGCTGCTCCAAAAGCAGCAGGAGCTGCCTCGCTCAACCCAGGACTGGACACAGCCTTGGACATCCGCACAGATCAAACCCAAGGCATCGATCGGTCAAGACGTGGCGGAAGCAGTCGCCTATTTGCACTCACGAGAGACACCAATCTTGCATCGCGACCTAAAGGCCCGCAATGTGCTGCTGGATCTCGAAGGCAACGCGAAGCTCAGCGACTTCGGCATCAGTCGTGAGCTCAAGATCGATGAGACGATGACGAGTGAGATCGGCACTGCTGCGTGGATCGCTCCGGAGGTTCTGCGAGGGGCTCGCTACAGTGAGAAGGCCGATATATATTCTTTGGGTGTGCTGCTCGTGGAGCTGGATCGATGCCAGCACCCGTACGCTGGTGAGCCTGTGCTACAGCAAGGAGGTGACACAAGTGTGAAGCTTAGTACGGTGAGCCACGTCGCTCAGAAGAACACGCGGATAGCTGTGCTGGTTAGCACGGGCAAGCTTCGGCCGTCCGTATCAAGTGAGTGTCCAGTACATGTGGCGGAGTTGGTAACAAGGTGTTTAAGCTTCGATCCGGAAGACCGGCCAAGTGCGGCTGAGGTAGCGAAGGCATTGGATGGGGCCACGCATTGCTAGAGAGCCATTGTGGGCTGGTAAGTATATCACTCAAAATCTCCAAGGGGTGGTGGTCGGGTGAAGAGAAGAAAACGCCAAGCATCGATTGCAGCGACATCGGTGTGAAGTGGCGATTGAAGCCGTATTTACAGGAGAGAGAGTCAGAAAGAGAGTCAATGAGACCGACTGGGAGCGATACACCACAAGTGTTTCTCAGGACACGCAGTAAGCAGTATTGATTCCACTCACAGCTCCATGTCACGCCGGTCTCTGATATTACATATCTCGGCGAAGACATCGCGTACGCTGGGACGGTTCGCGTCTTCAAAACTCAGGCACTTGGCTGCCAAAGCGGCAATCTTCTCTGGGCACTCTGTCGATACTGTCGGGCGCAGTTGGCCCGCACATACTTGCACCGCTAGTTGGATGTTCTTCTGAGAGACAGAGTCCCCAGTAGTATTCTCAGCCGCCGTGGTTCCGCTGGCATCATCCGCGTCAAGAGCAAGACTGGCTGGGAGTGGATGACGGCAACTATCCAACTCCACCAGCAGAACTCCAAATGCGTAGACGTCTGACTTCTCAGTGAACGCCTCACCCATCAACACCTCTGGCGCCATCCACGCAACAGACTCGACCCCATCCTTCATCGTTTCGTCACCAGGTGCACTGCGGTTGATGGCAAACGCATCCAGCTTCGCGTTGCCTTCACTGTCAAGTAATACGTTGCGTGCTCTGAGGTCACGATGCGTGATCGGAGTCTTGGATGCGTGCAGGTACACAAGCGCCTCTGCCACATCCAGCGCAATAGACAGTTTACTCTTGATGTGTGACGTTGTCCATGGCGCAAACCAATCATTAGCGATTGGTGGTTCTTCATGCTTGAGCAACAGCGTCTCCAAGTCACCACCAGCCATGAACTCGACGATTGCTGAGAGGTCTCGAGGGTGGCTCCACGCGATGCCGACGAAAGCAACGATCTTCGGATGGTCCAAGCCTGCGCACATGCGGATTTCCTCATCGAATGACGCCATAATGCGTTCGTCGGAGCTGAATGCCGGTTGGATCCGCTTGATGTTTACGTCTTTACCCTTGTAGATGCCGTGGACTACTTCGTAGCAACCTTGACGTGATACCACCTTCTTGAGAACGACGTCAGACTGCTTGATCCGGAACGCTTGGAGCAGCTTGTCGTTGCATACGGCTTCGACACCAGCAGCGCTTGACGTCGTGGCATGGTCTGCATTAGAAGATGAAAACCAATTGTCCGCAGTGGGAGTGTCCAGTGTCGAGTAGTCGTCGTTCGATTTCTCGCGGTTTCTGGATGCGACGATGAGTCTTCGAACACCAAAGCAGAGCACGATCAACGCCAGTATAGATCCAGCAGCGACGGCAGCAACCACCATCGTTTTCCCCACCAGGGTTCGAACTTCGACGACCTCCACGGTCTCATCATCACTACCAGATGACTTGGATGTTGGGGATGCTTTGGCTCCTGTTGAGTTCGTGAGACGTGACGGTTGACTGCTGCTGTTGGTGAAGCCTTCGTCTGACGAGTCGAGGCCTAGCGTAGGAAGCACGTTGGAGCTGGTGCCAGGCTTGCGACTACTCGGCTTGCGCGTCGTCTTGCCAACTCCAGGAACAACTATCATGTCGTCGTCTACTAGGTCACTTGATCCGGACGCGGATGATTCTTGCGGCATTGGGGTCGCTGACGGCTTGGTCGTCTCGTCTGGTGCGTCATCTTCACCGCTGCCTTCGGAACCATCGTCTACGGGTGAAGTCGCACTTGGTGGTCCACTCGGCTGTGCTCCATACAGCTCATCAAATCGCTCATCTAATGATGGGAAGCGATAACGTGAGATACCGCATGTTTGGGAGAGCAATGTCGATGCCCGAAGACTCACCGCTGATGACACACATCTTCCACTTGGAGATCGTGTTGACGACCGTAAGGTTGGCAGTTGAGTCAGTGCAGACCGTTTGACTCAGGGTTAAGACTGATGAGGAAGACAGAGACTCGAAAAGCTGTACATCCGACTGCCGGATCTCAAACGAAGAGATTGGATTCGGTCCAATCGACCTGCAAAAAGCGATCAGTCATATCCGGTAGAGATCAACAAGCGAATTCACGCGCGAGCAGCACGTACAGCTCTGTCAGCTTGCTTGGCCATGCAACTCCTTTCACGACGGTTGTGTTGCACGATGAAACACCGCTATAAATGATGATCAGTCACCACTTGATGCTATACAAATCCACGCAGACAAGCCACGTACATGAGCTTAACAGAAGCTGGAAAGCTGACGCGCTCGAGAACTGGAAGCGGGCTGTTAGCTACGCGGCTGTGAGTGAAACAGAGCCATCGGATGGTCAACAAACTACAGCGACTGCAAGTCCCAACCAGTTCTTGAACGTACAAAATCTCAAGTTTCGCCGGAAAGGCAAAATCAAGGCGACGCGAGTTGGTGTCGAGGTACCTTCAATCAGCACTGTCAGACGGTGAAATCATATACAACCATGGAGCCGAATAGAAGTCGGACTCACAGAGACTTCAGGGCCGTTGGAAAGTTTGCAGCCGAGAGAGACGTGATGGATTTACTCAGGAGGTCCCTGTACCCAAGCATCGAGTGTAGTAAGTACACGACGAGTCAATCCAAGACCTGGAAAAGTGGGTTAAGCCGTACAAGGTCAGCAGAAACGGAGGAAACGTGACCCTGTCGATCGTCAGGAGGGGCGCGTTCAATATCCTGCGGAATTATGGCGTCAGTTCACGTACTCCACAAACCCGGCACGATATGTTCATACTCACAATGTCTGCAATCCGTCTGGAAACTTTGCGCTGTCGATCGATGCAAGCGTCGAATCTTTGATGTTCCTATGGCGCGCAGGCATCGACATTAGAAAATAAGCGTGTTCTGTGCTCGTCACTGGATCACGTACAGGTACTCCAAGCTTGCAGGGAAGACCGCTTTGTCAAGCGATCTGAGTGTCGACGACGCGATGGATCTACAGTAAGGTCGTAAGTCAAGGACCATTGGCATTCAGCGCAAACTGTTTCGCACTCACATCGATTGAAGCCCCTCAGGGAACAACACGTTATCAAGAGATGTGATAGCTGTATCACTGATGAGGCTACCCATAGACAAATCACCATGGTCATGAATCCCACCATGGATGAAGTTACAAGGAGCTTACGTACACTGTTTTGATAGACTTGGGCAGGATGAGGTTGTCCATGAGGACTGGTGAGAATCTCGTTAAAACCCTGAACATGACAAGAACGGATGAGCGAAGACTAGAACTAGCAGCCGACATGCAGATCAATGGGATCCCCACGTACAATGTTTGCAGCTTGGTCGCGCTTGAAAAGTCAATGCCTTTCGATAACGGGCTGTCCTCGAACGTGCTTGACACAAAAAGGAATGTTAGCTGCTATTGCCACAGAGCCTCACGTCGGGTGGGTGGGATCGAACCGCACATTTGCACAATCTCCGTTGGAGCGCTGACCGCGCGCTCTACGGACTTCGAGTACATGAGCATCGCGTATCCATCTCTCAACCTGGTGAGGCTCACGGTCTCGTAGACGCAGCTCGGATTCACGATCCATCCTGTATACGCTGGGTCGACCTTCGAGGCCATGAACGTGCGCACGGATGGTTTTGGCTTGCCAGTGACATCACAGACCTCCGCTGCATGGCCGAAGGCGGCAAACCCCACGAGCGCCGCCAGCACCAGCAGCCACTTCGCCACAGACGCCATCGCCATGCTGCACGCCGTCGCGCGAATCGCCGAGTCGCCCGTGTAGCGAAAGACACTTTCGCCACCACAGCACACACGCACAGGTCAGCTCACTGGCCTTTCTTGGTGCCCACGGAAAGTGCACACACCACGTACTGTTTAAATCCATGACCTGTGTAAACCGATACATATCTCTGGATCTTCCCGCACGAGGAGATGTGCTGTCCGTTTTATGTCCAATCTATCCAGCAGCCAGTACGCTTTTCAAGAGGGACTCCGACCCAGTCACCTGATCGCTTTAAAGAGGTACTAAATTATACAGGTTCTCCATCAGCTCAACTCATCGAGATGATGGCCACGGTCTCTCTGGACGGACAGCTCCTTGCTCCCGAGTCGTGCAGCGTGGCGTAGTTGCGTGCTCGCTGCGAGATGGTGTCTGTGCAGTTGCTAGTGGCCGTGTGCCTACTGGCCAGGCAGGCTGTGCGAGCGGCACAAATCTGTGCTGCGACTGGCGACCCGGCACCGAGTGTGATCACTCTGATCGCGTCCAAGAGCAGCGCGACCGATGCGTGGATCGTGCGTCCCGACTGCAGCGTCGAAGCCATGCCTTTGACCAGTAACGGAGGCCTCGACGCCGGGCAGTACGGCATCGAACGTGTGGATAGTGTTCCGGCGGGGACAACGCTCATGTATGCTGCGTGCGCTGCTGTAACCCGTGTGGATGAGAATTTAACCGTCGAACTGGCGTGCTGCTCGTCTGTGACTGCAGAACACTTCGGTCCAACCCACTATCACGCGGCGCTGACCTGTCGAAGGCAAGCAAGTTGATGCAAGTGTAAGAGAAGACGATGGTCTGGTGCTGTGAGGACTGAGCAGCCTGCACTCACGCTTCATACGCGCAGGTCTACATCACAGTTCGCGGGGCTCCTACTGCCCAAATCGGTCACGCGGCTGTGAGTGTGTCCGGAAGAAGACGCTTGGGTCGTGTACCCGTTTAAGGTCTCATGCATCGTTCTGTATGTTGAGCAGAGACTTCTCCGACAGCCAAATTTCGTCGTTGAATGGATTCGTAGCCCCGGACCAGCTCCAGTACCTGTAGGTTGCCCTACCAGAACTACTTTCCTTCCACGTGGTGACGTGTATTCATCGATGAATGTGTAGGAGCATCTCCAACAATCCCATACAATCGTTCAAGGGTTTGAAGATACCCACTACCGTGACGGAGGTCTTTTTCGCCAACAACAAGCTCACAGCAATCGACTTTGACCTGCCGCCTCAGCTGAAAACACTGTACGTCCGTCATTTG
Organism: Pythium utonaiense; assembly: GCA_023334595.1. Lineage (NCBI taxonomy): Eukaryota > Oomycota > Peronosporomycetes > Pythiales > Pythiaceae > Pythium > Pythium utonaiense. The sequence continues at coordinate 367 of JAADVE010000046.1, read as the reverse complement.
ACCCGTTCCCTCTGAACTACGTATGGCTGACAGTCAGACTCATCTTGTATCCTAACGACTAGGTATGTTGGCGGAAATCCAATCTCCAGTATTCAGGGAATCAAGCTTCCAGACTCTCTCGAGAAATTGTGCGTAGTGATATCTGGACATGTTCTACGCCAGCCACACTTGCAGATTAGCACGGTTGACTCACGATGTACTGTTTGTACATGCAGTGATTGCGGCTCATGTGCTCTCACTGCCGTTCGAGGAGTCAAGTGGCCCAAATCAATTCAGAGCATGTTCGGGGGGGGGGGGGGGGGGGGGGGGGGGGGGGGGGGGGGGGGGGGGGGGGGGGGGGGGGGGGGGGGGGGGGGGGGGGGGGGGG